>QVRM01005591.1:0-97133 GCA_003439945.1 Dermanyssus gallinae | reverse complement strand
ACGACGGCTGTCGATAACAACCACGACACGTCACTGGCTGCAGCAACACGTGCCCCCGTCTACCCCACCCTTCACGTGGGGTGGTCGCGCATCCTGCTGATGTCCAGCTTCAACTTCCATCTTATCATTCGCGCCCCCTTAATTTACCGCTCCCTTATATCTAGCCTATCTACCCTCTTCGCACTGCCCATACCTTTTTCTTTTATTATTCACTGTTGTTGTTGTTCCTGTACGATTCACTGGTGTCATATTCTTTAGCCTTGCCTTATCGGCCTAATCCCTTAAACTCGTCTTTTATTCTCGTTTGAGGCGCATCGCCGATGTCGCCATGGCAGAGTCTTGTACTGCCATCTTAGCCCATCACTTGCAGATTGCCCCATCATTTTCATTCTGCCCTATTCCTTCTCTAATTTTACCGCATTGACATTTGCATGCTGACCATGGCGGTCCTTGATTCGAATGTCGGCCACCTACCGTTTTCCCTCGTGTTTTTTTAACAGCCCTATTTTTCTCGCTCTCAAGATCTCTGCTTTATTTAACTCGAATTTATTCATAGACCCCCTCGAATACTGGCTACTGCCTTTCCCTTGGCCAAAAGCCCTTAATATTACTTTTCCAGAGTACTGAAAAAAAGCGTCTCAAACTGAAACGAAAAATCTCGAAGTCAGTATAGGTACCAACAACAACTATTGCTGGCCAACAGAAGCAAACTGATTTGTCCCTGCCCTATCCTCGCAACCGGTCCAAATCGCCGGTCGGAATGTGCGGCCTTCACGCCGCGTAACATGATGGCCGTCAATTGCCAAGCCCAGATGACTGATTCTCTGACTGGCTCAATAATGTCGATGTCCTGCGTGCAGCGTTGTAGACGTCGGGTCCATCCAGGCGTGCCAGCATGCCTGCCTGTTTGCCTAAGCAAGTCAGTAATGGTTGTCGTAGCACGACGGCTATAGTTATACTTGTAGTCTAAATACAGCGACTTTCTATTTCTTTTTTTTAACTACAGTGTTACGTGTGGTAGTCGTAGTAGTAGTAGTAGTACTAGTACCACCAGTAAGAATAGTTAAATGACCAAACGGCGGACGATTCGACGCAAACGCTTCGGTGTGGCGCGACTCAGCCGAATCGCAGCGCGTCACTGTCAAGCCCGGCCAGACTCAGCCGATTGACAGCAACAGTTCAAACAACAAAAACAGCAACAACAAGCAGTGATAACAACAACAACAGCAGCAGCAGCAGCAACAACAACAGCAACAGTAGTAGTAACAACAACAACAACAGTAGTACCGAGCAAGGTGGCTTAGTGGCAAAAGCCTTTGCCTTGCATTCTGGGACTGCAGGACTGGGTTCGAGACCCAGGCCGGCCACTCTTAAATTGGTTTGCATGGTTTCCAATTTAGACAAGGTAAATGCCGGAGTGGAATAAACTTAGCCATACTATGAAAAATCCGTACACGGGCAATTGCCTTACGGAAAATCTAAAAAAAATAGTAACAAGCTGCAGCAACGACAGCAATAATAACAACAACAGCAGCAACAACAACAACAACAGCAACAGCAACAACAACGGTAGTAACAAGCAGCAGAAACGACAACAGCAGCAGCAACAGCAACAATATTAACAACAACAACAACAGCAGCAGCAACAACAACAACAGCAACAACAGTAGCACCATGCACGTCATGGTGGAAGGAAAAAATAGCGAACATTTCACTTGATATGATTTGGTGGTGTTTTTGTTCTTTCTGCGGCCAAAGCGACCAGGCCACGCGGCAGCCAGCGCAAATGCCGCCAACCAGCAACGCCACGGTCCCCGCGGTCAGGCCGCCTGCGTTCCTTCGTCCGTAGTTCGTCCGTTCGTCCGTCTGTCTGTTTGTCCGTCTATCTGTCTGTATGTTTGTCCGTCCGTCCGTCCGTCCGTTTGTTTGTCCGTAATTCGTCCGTCGCTACGGCAGATGCGCTTCTGCTGCCGCTGCCGCTGTTGGTTGAGTCTGCTTCTACTGCTGATGGTCGCGTTGCCGTTGGCGCTGCTGCTGCTGCCGCCTCCGCCGTTACGCCTGCGTGTTTGCTGCCTTCGGCCAGCCCGGTCGTCCGGTCTGGGCCGTGGGCCGAACAATTCCCCCGTCTTCTTCCCGCCGTCCTCTTTACTTTCCTTCTTTCCTCGTCGTCGTCGTTGTCTTGTCTGGTCGCGCGCAGACTATTTTCTTCTGTAGTTTTTGTTGTCGTTGTTGTTGTTGTTATTGTTGTTGTTGCTGCTGTTGTTGTTGTTGTCATCGTCGTCGTCGTCGTCATCGTCGTCGTTGTTATCGCTGCCGGTGATGCTCGTGGGGGAAGGGGAAACAGAGAGCAACACGCGAATGAGAGAAGAACGTCTCCTCCACTCCTCTTCTTCCTGCTGTGTCTTCTTCTCCATCGTGCTGCTCCCTGTCTCTGCTCTATCCCTTTACGTTGGCCTTTTTTTCTGTTGATTGGTCCTATTTTTTCTTCATTTTTTCCTTCTTCTTCTTCTTCTTCTTTTTCTTCGAGTTTCTCCAGTGATGTCTACTGGCCGGTTTACCGTCGTGCTGTTCGACCTCGTTGTCGGCCGCGTTGTTTTCCTCATGGTCATCACCATCATTATCGCCATTATCATCATCATCATCAGCATCACCATCAACCTCATCATCATCATCATCATCACCGGCGTCGTCGTCCACCATCCTGGTCTTGGTCGGCCGTGGTAGTGGTCGTATTACCCTCCTTGGTCTTCGTGTTTCGTATTCGACAACGACGGCGACGACGACGACGACGACGAGAAGAATGAGGAGGTTGAGGTGCAGCAGCAGTAGGAGTTATCAGTGCACGGATTACTACACGGAACCCGAGATGCGGCAGATGCATCCACCACCACCACCACCACAACTACCACTATCTTCTTCATCACCATCATCGTTATCATCATCACCATCATCGCCATCATCATCATCATTGCCATTATCACCATCATCATCATTATCATCACCATCGCTATCATCAGCAGCAACAGCACCATTCGCAAAAGCAACAGCAGTAGCCAAACCAGTAGCAGGAGCGGCAGAAGTAGCGGATATAGAAACTTCTAGGCGATCGCGGCCGATCGCGACTGCCGCCGGGCGACCAACGTAAGCTCGCAGGAAGGCAGGGAGGCAGGGAGGCAGACCAGCTCGTATACGTCGGCCGACGGATACGAGCAGAGCTCACTCGTGTGAAGAAGACGACGACGTCGACGACGACGAAGAACCCCGCCACGTTCGTCTTAGTAGGTAGTAGACGCGCGTCGCGATAATAGCAAAAACGGCAGAAGCAGCAGCAGCAGCAGAAGCCGTGGCTGCTGCTGCTGCTGCTGCGGCCGCGTCCGGCGCTGGCGGCAGGATCGGCATTCGTGGATCGTGGTGGATCGTGGTTGGTGTCCGTTGTGTCGTCCCCGACGTCAAAACGACGAAACGACAGCAACGCGACAATGACGCGCAGCACGGAACAACAAGCAGGACGGTCCCGCTCCAGCTAGGCCTAACGGCGCAGAATGAGTCAGTGAGTGAGTGATTGCGTCAGTCAGTCAGTCAGTCTGCAGTCACCCAGTCTGTTGGTTGGTTAGTTGGTTGGTTGGTCGGTCGGTTGGTTGGTTGGTTGATTAGTTGCCAGTTGCCAGTCAACTCTCGTTATGAACCAATGAGCTCACAAACCCCAGCAGCGGTGAGACTAGCGCCATGCTTGGCATGCTGCTGCTGCTGCTACTGCTATGGCTGTTGCTGGCAGTGGTGCGGGTTCTGCCGGCGGCGATGAACGCCGTCGCCATCGCTACTGCTACTGCCACCACCACCACCACCACCATTACCCCACCATAGCGTGCATACTGCTAGCACGCTACTGATCCTGCTGGTGATGCTGGTACTGCTTGTGCTGCTGCTTCTAGCTTCACAGTTACTACTATGACGATTATACTATTGCTACAGCGGCGCAATAACGCTAACCTGACACACGATGAAGACGGGCGGCAATGGAGATGGGAGTGATGATGGTGACGACGACCTAAACTCAATAGCTCTCACTAAAGGAAGGCACCTAAACATACCGGAAAAAGCTATATATATATATATATATATATATAAACAGTATGGACCCACACAACACCTCGGAAAATATATTAGACTTCGATGTCCGTTAAAATAGTTGACACTGTTCGTATATCACTTATTCGGCCAGGGCCAGCCCAGGACTGACCCATTTTGCCAGCTATCCTATTACCGCTGCTGCATTGCCTGGAGCTCGCATGATCTTTTATTTTCGGTGGTGGTGATGATACTAAAGGCCCTAGTGTCTCAAAAGACAGCAGCAGAAGTAGCGGATATAGAAACTTCTATGCGACGACCGACGTGCAATACAACATTTTTTGTAAAAAAAAATTGTAAAATGGTACGCAAGCCCAACATTAGATTTCTTCGACGAAATTTCAGCTTCTCTGCCTCCACTGGTACGTACCCACTTTAAAATTAGCTGCAGCGCGATTCAGGGTGTGAGTGAGTCCGACACGGTTACAACCCATACCAAACGGCTCCCTGACTCGAAAGGGATCATCCTAATATCTCATTCCAATACTTCCGTCTTCCCGGGGATAAGCTCCGTGGTTCAAGCATCACTGGGAATCTAGCCAGCCGGGGGCGTTGCCAATAGCGGCATTAATGCTAGCCGGCATGCCTAGGCGCGCGGCCATCATCACGGATGCATGACAACAGATAATGTCCCATAGCATCCACCGGTTCTACGGATTTGCCCTTATCAAGTTCCCTACGTCTACGTTTCGCCTCGTTGAAGGCCGACAGCAATAGTAATTTTGACGAGCAATGTACCAAAGGGAAGAGCATACGTACAGTCTAGCCCCTGCGCCCCCGCCTGACACTGGCTACACCGGTTGAACAACCGTTATGGCTACGCCGTTGAATTCGCGCAGTTTACTCCTCTCAATATGTGAGTTCACCTGAAATTGAAACACGGAGCAGAAAGAAGAAGCCGCTCTGCAAACCAACTGGTTTATGTCGACCGCATGCACGTCTGAGTTTAGCGAGCCATTTATCCAGGCTATCAGGAATACTCTCTGAGACTCCTAATGGCACTCCTAGTAGTTCCGAATCCTGGGGAGTGATTTGCTCTAAACTAGGCTCGAGAATTCTCGGAATGTTAGAAACGCGTTCGAGTCTTCTCGACAAAAATAGTGCTTCGCATTTAACTGCGTTCAGTCACAATTCGCTCGCTGCCTTTTGCTCGTGAACTCTACGTCAAGTCCCTCCGTCGAATGCTCGATGAACAGGCAATAAGTCTGACTAATCTATCGGTCTTCTTCACCGCAAATAGCTTTGCTTCGAAGACTAGAGACCTCAATTGATCCGGAACGTAGCCATAACCTAGGCTGTCCACGACACTGCGCCGTTGGTTGGTGGTTCGTTGGTACAACGGATGCAGAGCTACCTTTCGAGTGAATTTCTAATCCGGTGAGGCCTGCGATTCGCAGGTAGCATGCGCAGTGTGCCTTGAAATAACATGAAATCCTTTGATGACCGCTGCGAGGTGACTCACTCGGACCTGTTGCAATGCTCTAACCTCAATTAGACAAGAAAAGAAAACACATTCGTTTAACAAATAAAGAATGAAAGAAAGCTTGGGTGCAGGGAACTCTGCAAAGCCGTCTTACTGTGCGATTCTCTAGCTAAACGCCAGGCAAACATTTACTGATGACGTCAACTCTTGCATTACATTTTGGTACAAGCATTATTTGGCTTCTACGATTATTCGTTCGCACATCAAAAAGACGGCCAATAAGATTTGAGCTTACAAACAGCTGTAGTACCCGTGCATAGTGGTCTTTAATTGAGGTTGACAGCGACGGAAGGTTAAAAGCAATCGGCCTGATTTCAAATCTTGTGCAGAGCCTTCTCAGGAATCTTCTCTGAACACCCTCAATTACACACACACACATATATATATATATATATATATATATATATATATATATATATATATACAAATATATTAGTTGTTGGCCTCAGTGCTGCTACTGAGTTTACATTGCAAATGCTTTACAAATATACGAATATTTACAAATGCATATGCCACGTTCGCTGACTTGTGTAAGGCCTGGGACTAGTGACACCAATTCCTACTTTTGTGGGATGTTAAATCATCTCAATCGATTACTGACCCCTCTCTAAGAAATGCACGTACCTCTCCAGTATGTTGGTTGCGAACACATTCGTGGTTGATTTTCGCACTGCAATTTTGAAGGTTTGGTCATTCGCTGACGTCCAGAAGCCCAAGCCCGATATTGTCTCGCGGGTGCCTTCGTCTTCGCGTATGTCGGAGGGTCAAGCTCTTTGATATTGCCCTGGGACGTTCATGGCTTAGTTTTTTAAGACATCTAGTCAGTTTCTCTAAAAGCTCGAACGTATTCTCTACTTTTGCGGGCTGTGTGTATATGAGGATTAGATTGATTCTCGCCCTCTCAAACCACGCAACTGTTTTCTGCCATGCCAACATTTATGTCACCCAGTCGGCTGTTGTAAAATGCTCTCACGCCTCCACTAGGGCGGCCAAACTATATTGTTGTATAGCTCGAGTAGCAAGACTGTGCACCGCGTAGTATGCTCGGAGCGTGGGGGTGGCAGGGCCCATGTGCGCACTAGAACCCCCCCCCCCCCCACCCCCATTCAGCGCTGATGTAGGCAGAAGTCTCAATGATCTTTCGAGGTTCTCGCAGTCCCACTGAACTATTCTTAATTTCCCTCTTAGCGTTCGGCTATATTCAGGTAAATCCGCTACCATTTCATAAGGCTGGGTTTCTGTGGTAGTAGACTGGTGGCATCCGTATATACATATATCCGTATATATACATATACAGACGATGTGCTCGTTTGACGGACACCGGTTGTATGTATTGGAGCATCGGGCCAGGACAGGATATATGCAGGACACCTACCCGGAACAGAGGACAGGCAATTATGTCGCCAAGCTGCTAGTTTCTGACCGGGAGTGGCTCAGCGCAGGTTCTAGTGTAGTGGGTGTGGTAGTGGTGAGGTGAGGTGCTGTTTAAGTCGGCCCGGATCTCCAGCAAGTATTTTACAATCTTTTTTCGCCTCAATAAAATAGCAGTAAGTGTGCATACGTGTATCGGAGTTGGCGACGCTTGGCAAACAACAAATTAATAAGCTTCATTTCACGTATATATGACGGTATGGTTCGGAATGCCCAATCGGAAGACGTACTTTGATTTGTACGCCGAGCTGAGTTGGGTAAGACAGGCTAGCCCCAACAAGGGGCGGAGTCTAATCGGTCACGCCACCAGGTGTCCGGTGTGACGTCACAGTGACTACTACGAGATGTAGGGGTGTGGCCTATATTGTTAGCATGTGGTTAGACCCGATAACAGCCTTACACAAAATATATTGTCAATGCTAACTAGTTTGCACTAGGTACTTTGTCTCGCGCACGCATACAGGCACGTGAGCGACAATGTCAAACGAAAACAACCATCATCGTCAATGCCCCAATGCAGGTAGGTAGCCTTCGGCTCTCAGCAAGTGAGTTAAAATGCCATCCGTACGTTCCTGCGTTCGTTTGGCTATATTCGCGACTCGCTCGGTAGAAAGAAACATCTATCACATTACTTGAATACTAATACTGCTGCGGAATTTTCCAATATAACAGTTTCCAAGGTATTTTGCTGCAGAGTCCAACTGGCCTCGCCTTTTTTGGCTCTTTTGTGCCACTCCCCCGGGTTTGCTCGGAATTGTCGCACTTTTATGTGAGCTCTTTTTTTTAACAACAAATCGTTGAGGTAGCGTACAATGACCAAACACGGAACCCAAGTGCGCTGTTGTTGCTTGTGTCGGCGTCGATGTCCTCGGTCAGCTGAAACGCGCCTAATATTTGGAAATATGTACGATGACACTCCAATGAGGAAATATACCAATCGGAGTAACCTTTTTCATTTATGTATCCCAAAGTTAAATCTAGCCAAAACCTGATCTGGTTGCTGTAGCTGACCAGCCTGACCAGCACACTAGCCAGTGACTCTGACCATTTTGGTATACATAAGAAGCAAAAGACGAAGACATATCGAGAAAATTGGGCTCGCGGGGAGTGGGGGGTAAATAATGATAATGATGATAGTAATAATAATAATAATAATTAATAAAGCTTGGTGATTCCCTGACACTAGCGATGATGATGAGGATGGTCCTAGCACTGATTAAGGTGGACTTTGATCCTGACCATCGTGCTGGTGGCGATAAAGACGGTTCTGGCCCTGGTTTATTATCCTGACGCTGGCAAGAGCACGAGGATGATGATTTCGACTGGGGGTAATCTTGTTTTATTATCCTGACGCTGATGGAAGCATGATAAGGGTAGTAGTTGACCTTGACTTGGTGGTGGTGGTAGTGATGATGGTGGTGGTGGTGGATGAGGATGGTCTTGACAATGATGCTAATGAGAATAATGATCATCCTGACGCTGATGCTGCAGGTGATGCTCGTGACCATGTTGGGGATGTTGGTCCTGAAGACGACCATGCCGCGACCATGTGGATGATAATCGTGACACTGTTTGTGATGATGTAGTAGACCCTGACGTTGGCGATCACACCAGTGGCTGCGATGATGGTGGTGATGATGATAATGATCTCGGGGCGGGGGTTGTTGTTGTTGATAATAATAATAATAATAATAATAATAATAATAATAATAATAATAATAATAATAATAATAATAATAATAATAATAATAATAATAATAATAATAATTATTATTATTATTATTATTATTACTACTACGCTGACGACGCACCATCGTCACCGCCTCCAACCACCTGGGGTTGTAGTGAGCGGTTGACAGCGACAACCGGACGGGCTGAACCAGCCGCTGAACAACCGGCCGCCCGTTCGATCGATCGCCCAAACGCCCGTCCCGTCAACCGCCCAACCCACAGGCAGGCAGGTAGGCAGGCACCCAGCCACCCTGTACCTCTACGTAGTCAGTCTGGCTCGAGTACTACTAGGCTTATTCGTTGGTTGTTGTTGTTACTGTTGTTGTTGTTGTTGTTGTTGTAGGTGGTGTTGTTGCTGTTGTTGGTGGTGTTGTCTTTTGCTTTGGTTTCTTTTTCTTCATCTGCTTCATCTTCCTCATCTGCTATTGCTGCTTCTTCTGCTTCTTCTTTTTCGTTTTCTTCCTCTGCTTCTTCTTCCTCATCTGCTATTGCTGGTTCTTCTTCTTCGTCGATTTCTTCCTCTGCTGCTGCTTCTTCTTCGTCTTCCTCCTCTTCCTTACCCCCCTCCTCTCCCCGCCCCGCCCCTCTTCCTGTTCATTACTTGAAGTAACACTGCTAGCACTGCTGTTCCTGCGGCAGCAGCAGGCGGCAGGCAAGCAGTTCGAATAGACGTCGTCGTTGTTGTTGTTGTTGTTGTTGTTGCTGCTGCTGCTGCGGCTGCTACGACGGTCGGCTGGTTCTGTTTCTCGCTCGTTCGGCGTCAGGCGGGCCGGCCGGCCTGTCGTTCGCCTGCTGGTTCGGCGCGTTGTCCTGCTGCTGGCAGCGTCGTCAACGTCGGCGGCTCGATCGGTGGGTCAGTCGGGCCCGTTCGCTCGTTTTTCATTCGTGGCGGCCCTGGCTGTTGTTTCTGCTTCTGCTTGGCTTCTGCTTCTGCCGCTGCTGCTGCTGCTTCCGTCGCCTTGGCTGCTGTTGCTGGTGCTGGTCCTATTGGTGGCAGCAGCAACAGCAGCACCAGCAACAGCAGCAACGGCATCAATGATATTATGATGATGATGATGGTGATCGAGGCATCTTCTTTTCTCGGTCGTACGTACGGCAGGAGGCTCTGGCCGTTGCGGCGATGCTGCACGATGACGATGATCCGGTGGCCGATGCTGCTGCTGCCGCCGCAACACTGCTGTTGCCCATGCTTCTATTATTATTATTATTATTATATATTATTATTATTATTATTATTATTATTATTATTATTATTATTATTATTATTATTATGTTGTGAGGTCTGAACGTATTATTACAAAGTTTTTTAAAATATTTAGTTCACTCCATGGCGCCTAAAATAGATGCCGCGTTCCCTCTGCAACGGCCAAGGACAACGCTTGCCTCAAGAACTGACCCTCTCTTCGGTCGTTCGTGACCTCCTGAATTCGCTTACTTAAATCTTTGAGAAATGCTTCGGTTCCCTTGCTGATTGGTCCTAGGTGTCTCCATGGCGATAGGCACAGATATATATCTTGTTTCCAGTCCAGCATATTTAAACCGTTTTCTGGCGTTCCGCGTGCTTTGCTACCCACCCCGGCTCAACAGAGCTGTGGTGTAAATAGGACGCCGCGGTTGTGCACGAAACCGTTGCATCCCAAGCTAGGGACTTTCCATGTGACCGTAATGCAATGGTCACCCCATCAGGTCTTTCTTCGCCAGCGGACACTAAACCTCTCGGTTCAAGTGTAGATGGTATACCGGCTTTCCTAAGGGACCTTATGATCACGCCGTTTAGTTCAGCATGTCTGGACGATCTACCGGCGCTCTTCGAGCAACTCAGTGGGTGTAGGCCACTGGAATCTACCATCTCCCCACACAGTTTGCACTGAAACGGCTTGCAGACGCTAGCGCCGATTCTAAGTGCTGACAGCATGTGGACTGGCTTTACGTCGTCCGGAATGCTGTGGCCGCCGCCGCCGGTTGCACTTTTGCATTGAGTCGACTGTGGTAGAGCTGTCTTCATCAACAGCAGCAGCCGCAGTTGTTGTTGTTGTCTCAACGTTATTGTTGTTGTTGCTGTTGTTGTTGCTGTTGCTGTTGTCGCTGTTGCTGTTGTTGTTACTGTTGTTGTTGTTACTGCTGTTGTTGTTGCTGTCGTCACCGTTATTATTATTATTATCATTATTATTATTATTATTGTTATTATGCAGGCTGGCTTAAAGCGCTGCCATCTCCACATTTTGGCACCATGCTGGACCCAACCACTTTCCGCATGGCTGCCGCTATCAGGATAGGAGCTCCAATTTGCGAACCCTTTCCTTTACCCACAGAGCTGTCCAAGAAGCTCTGGAAGGATTTCACGGCACAGGGAGTTAAATGAAATCATCAAAAGAGCCCTTAGGAAAACAAGGTTGCCTGCAAAACTAGAACCTCGGGGCCTCGGACGAGACAACGACAAGAGACCTGACGGCGTCGTGACCATGCCATTATGGTCTCACGGCAAGTGCTTGGCCTGGGATACTACAGATGTCCTGCACAGTAGCTCCCTCGTATCTCAGCCATAGCTCTGTCAGCACAGGATGGGTAGCAGACCACGCCGAACACAAAAAGAGACGCAAATACGCAGACCTTACAAACAGCCTTCACTTCGTAATAATAATAATAATAATAATAATAATAATAATAATAATAATAATAATTAATAATATATTGACAAAGCAAGGCGCCTGCTTGGCGGATGATTTTCGCGTTCGGTCGTCCTGCTTAGGTCCTACTCACTTCGGACACTTACTGTCACTGACGAATAAGTCTGACGTCGCTAGCATAGCATCCTTTTGGCAACTTCTCTTGACCGCTGCCAAATTCTGCAGCCGCCGTCCGCCGCCACCACCGCTCAAGAAGTCCCGGTCGTGTTCGCCGCCCTTCATGGCTGCCCATGAGAAGGAACGCAGCAAGCTCTGTGGTGCGTCTCGGTGGTATCTATCGCACAGGTCACACGATGGACTTTCTCGGATTCGTCGCTCGTAAATGTTACGAGTAGATCTGTAGCGTTAACTTCGGTTGACCGAAGCAGCAAGCGAGCCCAGCGGGCGGGCGGGCGGGCGGACGAACGAACGAACGAACGAAAGCCTAACCAAAACTGGTATACTCCGATCCCGGTCCACGGTCAACATGCATGCAACACGCTCTATCTAGTTTCGGTTCGCGCACACGGTGTTGTGCGCATTGTACGCAAAGCGTGGCTCACAGCTGCCGCAGTCCCATCGTAGCGTCGACTTCAGTCGGCCTTTAGGCATTCATGCGTGCGTGATCTGCTCCCCGACGTTACCACACGTATAGTTTGCTAGTGCAGTAGCTATTGTCTATGGCCACCCCACCTATACTGTAGTAGTAGTAGTAGTAGTAGTTGTATGTTGTAATTTGGGTCAGCCCGAAAACTTTTTTTAATAGTGGGAAAGTATCGACGACATTTTATTTGCATTCTGAGCTATTTTGCGGTTTCTCAGCGCATTCAGTTTAACGCCAATGACTTTAGCGAGCATCGCTGGTGTTTCTTTGTTTAATATTTGTTTTGTACTGCTGCCTACTTGAAATCGCCAATAATTGACGCTTAGGAAACTCTCTGAGCGCATCTGAATTGGCGTTGCGGAGTATATACATACATAATTTTTATTATTTATTTGATCTGCGAATACTTATACAAACTGGTTGGTTCTCGCTCGCGTTTTGCTTGCTAGAGAGATTCATCTGCAATGCTGAGTTCTGTATCTAGATATAGAGACTGCTATAGAGTACTAATAGATAGCTACACAATAAGACCAAGAAGAAAGCTAGGCGCTTGGACAGTAATCAATGTATATGTGTATGCTGCTATAGAATCTAAAACTTCCGCAATTCTACTAGGTATACCGAGAACTCGAAAAGGCTTCGAAGTACGTGCCTGAGTCTACGGTATTGTTTCTTGGCGGCGTCTCTATTTTCGGCAATCAATTTCAGAATTCGTGTTCCCGTAGGGGCTTTATTCCTACTGTTCGTATTATCTAATTGCGGTAATTAGGTAAACTCTAGCCTCGACTAAGATAATTATAATAATATTCACCAACACTTACACTAATTTAATAACGCTGCTGAAAGGAGTTCCTTTCGCATTTCGGGTGTCTTGTCGGCAAAAATAAGCCTATTTCAGTCCGCCTGTCCTGTTATGGGTTGGTGATGTTAACGTGACTACTGTCATTTGGTACGCCAACGTTCCTTAGTTATCACTAAGTAAGAACGTTGAAACTTCCCCGTATTTGATGACGGCAATTATTATTGTTATTATTAATAAACACAAAGTTCGCATTTGTTTTTTACGTTCATCTTCCATCGGGGTAACAAAATCCGGCATTTATTTTTCATTGGTTCAACATTTAAACATATTTACACACTTTGCACAATTGAGATCTTGTTGTCAGTTCCGAGGGTAGCGACTGGTTGGCTAACTTCTCGTTCCGAAGAAACAGCCTGTTGAGTTGGCTCTCCTCTCGTGATTACCATAGTCAGGATCTCTGATTCATCTCGTCGATCTCTCTCTCTCTCGTTGTCTGTCAACCCCCCGGTCCCCACCCAACCCCCCACCCTTCTCTAACCGCGCCTCGCGAGAGACTCGAGACGAACCAGGACCCCAACACTACACGTGCTCCTTTCTTACTTCCACTATCGGGACATCTTGCAATGCACAGACAGCCTGGAAGCGGTTTCTGCTCAATGCCCTTTTAGCTAGCTGCTGATGTTACTGTTACTACCGAAACAGTCGCGTCGACAACAACGACGACGACAACACCAAGAGACAACAAATTGTTGCCTTGTTGATGTTGTTGTCGTCGTTGTCGTCCTCGTCATCATCACCATGTTGTTGTTGTCGTTGTTGTTGTTGTTGTTGTTTTGACTAGCTACAGAAACCCACCAGTGTTGTCTGAGCAGTATTGTATCCGCTGTCTTCTATTACTAGCAATACTACTAGCATATTAATATTGTTATTAGTACTAATATTCGTGTTCTTTGTCGCGGTAAGTCGCCAACGCGAAACCAACAGCGTCAGCAATGAGCTTTTTTCCCGCAAACGCAAACCACATCGTTTGTGCTTCTGAGAGTGTTTTTTCTGTTACATACATCACACTCATGCACGCACTAAGCACAGAGACAGATCATCCTGCTCGGCATAGTCGCCACAGGCATTGTTGTTGTCGTTGTCAATGTCGTAGCAGCCGTCGTTCCGGATATTATCCTGGCGTTCTAGTGCTCTCCCATCTCTCCAACCCCTTCGATCTCTCTCTCTCCCTCTCTCCACTTATCCCACACACTCGATTTCATTTCTGGCCAGTAGAGAGATCATCATCCTCCTCCTCCTCCTCATCACCCTATGCGTATTACTACGACGCGTCTAGTAATCCTTGATTAATGTACAATATACAGAGCTTTGTGTTGTTTGTGGTTGTTACATGGCCTGTACAGGAAACTAATACAGCCGTACGGCGTCGTCGAGATTGTTTGATTGTTGTTGTTGTTGTTTTTGTTTGTTTGTTGTCGAAATAGTGAACGAATAGTGGTTGTGGTAATGGTTGGTGATCGGTGTCCGCGACGTCACCGTCATGACTGAGACGGTGCGAAACATTTGTTCGTGGTGATGACGATGATGACGACGGGTGGTGGTGGTGGTGGTATGATGATCATACGGGATCACGCCATGATTCAATCGTCAGTCAGTCGTGTCAGCCACAAATATGTCGTACGAACTAACTAACAAGCTGGTTAACTAATTGTATGTCTGTATGTCTGTATGTTTGTCTGTTTTGCTATGATGCACCGTCCTTGTCCGTTCGTGGTCGTCGACGTGATTATCGACCCTTTTCCGTTGTCTCTCGTCCTCCATTTTCTTCTCCACTTCTGTCTTGTTGTTGTTGTTGTTGTTGTTGTTGTTGCTGTTGTTGATATTGTTGCTGCTGCTGCAGCAGCTGTTACTGCCATAAGATCGATCCGCTTTTCTTTGCTGCTGTCGGGCTGTATCGTAAAGATGTCCTTAAAGTCTCAGAAGAGCATGCGGCGTCGACCTCGTCTCAGAAGGAAGCAATCCGGCCGGAGGATGACCAGGTCATCGTACCATTACTATTGCACGGAGCAACGTCAGCACCGCCGTGCTCTTCACTAATCATTGTAATTGTAATAATAATAATAATAATCATCATCATCATCATAAGCAAAATAACAACAACAATAATAATAATAATAATAATAATAACGCTGCTACGATTACAACTTCTACTAATAAGAATAATACTAATACTAATAATAATAATAGTTGTAGTAGTAACATGATGATGATGATGATGGCGACGATAAAGAAGAGTAATGGCCGGCGTCACTGTAGCAACAAACAGCAGTTGTGCAGAAGGAGCAGCTGTAGCAGCAACGTACCAGTGCCAGTTACTACCATTGGCACTGCGCTCTCTCTTCTCTATGCATTTTCTGTCTGTCTGTCTGTCGGGCCGCAGCTGCTGCTGCTGCTGATGCTGGCGGCAGCCTCTTCTTCTTATTCAACGCGGCCTCGTCTTCCTCCTCCTACTTCTGCTCCTCCTCGTCCGCCATCTCTAGCTGAGGAGGTAGTTGGTCGTCGCTGTGCTCTGATGGTGCACGATGGGCCGGGAAGACTTGATCGAATCGACGAGCGTTCGCCTCCGCTTGGCGACGGGAAGCAGCGGGGCAATCGGGGCGGGGGTGGACCTCTCCACCCCCTCTTCATGTCACCGCTTCTGCCAGAGGCCGAGGTTGAGCACGCGCAGACCCTTGAGCTGCATGACCTTCTGCAGGCCGACCGTCGAGATCTTCGTGCAGCCGTACAGATCGATGCACTCGAGCTGCTGGAGGCCGTCGGCGATCGCGGCCAGCCCAACGTCCGTCACCCGAACGCACTGGCCGATGTTGAGCGTCTGCAGCTGGGCGAGCGACTTCGACAGCCGCCGAAGGCCCTCGTCGCTCACCGGGCACGCGTTCAGGCTGAGGCTGCGCAGGTGGCACAGGCCCTGCGACATGTGCAGCAGGCCCTGATCGCCGATCTTATCACAGAAGCTCACGTCGAGCGTCGACACCTGCGAGCCGCCCTCGGCCAGATAGGCCATGCCCATGTCGGAGATGTTGTCGCACGACCGCAGGTTGAGCTCGCGCAGGTGCGGCATCTTGGCCAGCTGCTTCATGCCCGAGTCGGTGACGGACGCGCAGAACGACAGGTTGATCGAGCGCAGATTCGGCAGGCCGGCCGCGATGTGCGCCAGCGCCTCGTCCGTCAGCTTCTGACAGTCCTGCAGCGACAGCACCTCGAGCGAGGTGGCGCCGTTGGCCGAGTCGCGCGTGCGGCCGGCCAGATGCTCGAGGCCCGAGTCGGAGATGTTGCGGCACGACCGCAGGTTGAGGTTCTTCAGCTTCTTCAGGCCCCAGGCGACGAGCAGCAGGCCCATGTTGGTGATGTTCGAGCAGCCGCCCAACTCGAGCGTCTCGAGGTTGCGCAGCTGCTGGGCGATCTTGCCGAGCGACGAGTCGGTGATCTGCTTGCACATCGACAGGTTGAGCGACGTCAGCGAGCTGAGCGAGCTGACGTCGCTCGGAAACGCCTGATTCACCCAGTTGTCGGTGAGGTTGAAGCAGCCGATCATGTTGAGCGACTCGAGGTTCGGCACGCCCTGGACGACGTCGCGCAGCGACCGCCGCAGACTCAGCACCTGGACGCGCTTGATGCCGCGGCGGACGAGCGACGGAAACAGCGACGGGTTGGCGCGCCGCAGATGCAGCTTCGCCTCGACGCCCTTCCACACCGACTTGTGGTAGGCGGCGTCGCGCCACGCCGTGCACACCTGCGCCGCGCGTCCCTTGTCGCGCACGTCCAGGTAGCTGAAGATCATCGCCAAAATCTCGGGGTAGAGCGCCGACACGTGCGTCTGGCTTGGCTGCTGTTGCTGCTGGAGGTTCACTGCTGTTGTGGTGGTCGTCATTGTCATCGCCGCCGCCATGGCCCCCCCGGTCGACTGAAGACGCGACCGCACCTCGAGAGCGGCCGCGGCTCCCGTCAAGTGTAACGGGTGGAAGAGCGCGGCAGCGGGCGCCGCAGGCAGTTGCGTCGTTAGCGGCCAAGGATCGGCCGCCACGATCTTAATGGTCGGATCGGGCACAGCAGCCCCACCACCCCCGCCGCCACCTACGCCACCCCCGCCGCCGCCACCACCGGCTGCTCCCGCTGCTATCGCCGCTGCCACTTGGGGCAGCTGAACGCCGAACGCATCCTGGGTCTGAGGTGGCGGCCCCTGCTGTTGATTCGGATGATGGAGGTGGTGGTGATGATGGTGATGATGTCGATGATGCTGCTGCTGATGTTGTGGTTGTTGTTGCTGCTGTTGCTGCTGCTGCTGCTGTTGTTGTTGCTGCTGCTGCTGCAGCTGTTGCAAACGCTGCTGAGCAAACAGCTGGCTGGCCAGCGCCCGTCTCTCCCAGGCGAGCGAGTTGGCCTGTTGTAACACCATTGGCATGCTAGGCGTCCTACTCCAGTAGTCCAGTACAGCGGAGTGGGGATTGGGGTCGGACTGCTGCAATGACGTCGTCGTTGTTGTTGTTGTCGTTGTTGTTGTTGTCGTCGTCGTCGTAGTCGTCAGTCACAAGTCCTCACTCGGCTGGTCAGTCTTCTCAGTGTTCTTTGTCAATCAATCTATCAATCAATTAGTCAACCAACTAACTAAGCAGTCAACCAATCAATCAATCAGGCGTAACCAATCAACAAGTAGTCATCGTCGTCGTC
The DNA here is from genome assembly GCA_003439945.1 of Dermanyssus gallinae. Lineage (NCBI taxonomy): Eukaryota > Metazoa > Arthropoda > Arachnida > Mesostigmata > Dermanyssidae > Dermanyssus > Dermanyssus gallinae. The sequence continues at coordinate 79,560 of QVRM01005591.1, read as the reverse complement.
GTGATAATGGGTCCATGAGCACTTCCGAACACACACGAAAAGAGTACGCTGTTAGGCAGAAGACGGCAGTTCACCGTAGTGTCACATCCTTGTCCGGCATGCCCGCCACCGCACAATGCTAATGCTATGACGATTTCGCCAATGTCGCACAAAAACAACAAACAGCGATGATTCCCAGAGCTCTAACTCTCTTTCGCTGCTCTTCGCAGCGACGATTTGGTTATAATTTTCCACTTCTCACTTCGTATGGCTATGGTTTCACAGGCGCTTCACTTGTTCCCCATCTCCATCATCATCATCATCATCCGTTGCACTTCACTCGATTGACTGTTCTCGATTGTCACACGAATTATTTTCCAAACAACTAACTCCAGGCCGTTCGTTAGCCGCTACCACGACCACCAGTAGCACTAACAAAAATGGTTGTCTTCGTTCCGGCGATTTTGTCTCTCATCGATTTTCCTCTCACGGTTGTTGTGTTTGTTGTTGTTGTTGTGGTTGTTGTTGTTGTTGTGGCTGTCCACGTCTATGTCGTTGTAGTTGCTGTCGTCGAAGTTGTTCGGCGCCACTTTTCATGAAACGGTTGCGTTGGCAATTTCTCCACATTTGGACCTGCCGAAAAATCGCTCCCGAACTATAACAACACGGGTAGAACAGGGTTGAAGCACACTACTTCTCTCCTACAACAACAACAACAACTAGGATAGCAGCAGCATTAGCCGTAGCAATAACGATGCTTTCAACACCAACCGTTGCTGTAGCAGCACCAACACAAACGAATAAGAAGATGATGATGAAGAAGTACAACAATGACGACAACAGCAACAGCAACAACAACAAGAAAAACCAACGAACTGCCCAAACTGAGACACACTTGTATTATTTCTTACGTCTGCCTGATCGGTGTTCGGAAGACGCCGACGTGATTCGCTGTGGGCTAGACGGTGATGATGCTATCTATAGCAACCGGTATGATTGATGAACAGCGGACGTCCAATGTTCGATGATGATAATAATGATGTTGTTGCTGTTGTTGTTGTTGTTACCGATGTCGTCGTCGTCGTTGTTATTTTAGTACTCCTCGGCAAAACTTTTGTCGTAGTCTACGTTGTTTAGTGCTAGTTGTACTTAGTACTTCCTCGATGTTCTTGTTGTTGTTGCTGCTGTTATTGTTGTTGTCGCAACCGCCATCACCACCGCCGGTCGTTATTGCCGTCTCACAATGTAAGCACGCCTATAATTATTACTATCAGCATCTCTCGAAGCATTCGCCGACAACCAAGCATAACCCTAGTCACTAGTCACAAACAAGCAAGTGTTCACCTGCTCAACCGTTTGTTAGCTGTGCACCCGGCACGCTGTGTAGACACCAGTCCTTTCGCAGCGGTCAACGAAGTCGAGTGAGTGAGCCAGCAGAAATACTTGCTGCCTCTCTCTCGCTCTCTCTCTCTCCGTTTCTCTCTATGTCGCTCCGGCTGGTCAGGTTGTTGTTCTCGTTGTGGTTGTGCTGTTGTTAATACTGTGCTGCATGCATCCGTCCTCTGCGGCAATCCGGCAATCCTGGCCGTCTGTGCGTTCTTCCGTACGTAAGAAGGAACTTCTTGCTTCGTTTACTGACTGTCGTCGTTGTTGTTCACGCAACACGACACACTGCAACGCTGTTGTCGTCGTCGTCGTCGTCGTCAATGGTCATGAGCGCCGCCTAACAGCAGCCCCGACCTTACTCGAACGGCTCGCGGTACGATCTGCCTACGAGGCTGGCCCGTACGCCGCTTGAAAACCCCCTTCTCTCCGCCCGGCGACGTCCTCTCCCGTTCACTGGCCGCCGATTGGTCGAACGCGCGACGGTGCTGCCCTCAGCGGTGGCCGCCGAAACGCCCCGACGACTTCGTGGGGCGTGCGGCGGATCCTGGCCAGCCACTGATTCTTGTACGCGTCGCCCCCTTACACGCACATATATATATATATATATATATATATATATATATATATATATATATATATATATAATATACATATATATAATATATATATATATATATATATATATAATCAAGCATTCGTATGGTATATACATACGTGTGTAGGTGCATATATAGGTGTGCGTTTCATTAGGATGTGTGCGAAAGAGAGACATATATATATATATATTTCCCCATTTTTACATGCATATTGGATTAGCACAGAAGTGTCAAAAAAACTTTATTGTTCCATAAAAACGCAACACGCAATTCAGTATGTTTCACTGTACGTGCTCTAGAAACGTACTAAACCAGCTGGAGCTCGTCGAAGTGTCCCTGTTATTCTCGGAGGACTCCGTGACTGAATGCACCTGCCGAACACGATTGGAAGAAGTTATGTAGTGAGAGTTCTTATTTTTGAAACAATTTCACATCACCTGCGGCTAGAAGAGAGCATTCGTGTTTTGCGTTATGATTGAATCCAATGGTTGTTAACCGAAACTTTGCGAAAAGCATGATAATTATCTTAAATAGTGTGTTTCAAGAGCCACCTGTAGGTATTTCAATGCTTGTCCACCGTTCTCAAGCCCCGTCAATAATCCGGTAACCTGAATGACATGAAAAAAAGTGATAGAAACGTATTTAGTCGGATTGCATATCGTTGTTCTTGTTGAATTGAAAATGTAAGAATGTGTTGTTATATATATATATATATATATAATATATATTATAGTATTTATTAATATATTTATATATCTATATATATATATATATATATATTTATTATAAATATATACATATATATATGTATATCATATATATACTTTATTATAACACTTATAATATATATAAAATGTATATATATATACATTTTTGTGTCCCGTAGTGTTCAAAGAGCAAAATACGCAAGGTTCGTGATTTCTTAGAGTCCGTCAGAACGCATGGACGTTGTGTATTGTCTTTCGTGTATTGTTAGCACGTCCTATAAATGCCTGATAGCCCTACGCCACGAGTGCTTTATTAGAAGGTGAGCGCGCCATGCATCTTCCTGCTGTCAGGAAAATCTGTCGACCACTTTTTGCATGGCAATGGTGTGTCAGGCCGAGTAGAGACAACTTCAGGTTTTTTCGGAATCCGTACAGATCAAAGGTCTTCGTTCTTCGAGTTCACGCTTTAGGCAATCTTTAAGCCGTCAGCGGATCGCACGGTGTGAGCGGACTGTCACGAGTTCAGGTAGCGACGACCTCTGCCATCTACCACCGGCAAACTTCGACGATGACAACGAAATACATATTTTTGAGAAACATGGTGGTAGGCTGTCGTTGTTGGTATTGGTGTTGTTGTTGTTGGTATTGGTGTTGTTTGTTGCTATTGGTGTTGCTGTTTTGTTGCTATTGGTGTTGTTGTTGCTATTGGTGTTGTTGTTGCTATTGGTGTTGTTGTTGTTGCTATTGGTGTTGTTGTTGTTGCTATTGGTGTTGTTGTTGCTATTCGTGTTGTTGTTGTTATTCGATGTTGTTGTTGTTATTGATGTTGTTGTTGTTATTGTTGCTCTTAGTGTTGTTGTTGTTGTTGCTATTGATGTTATTGTTGTTGCTGCTATTAGTGTTGTTGTTGTTGTTGCTATTGGTGTTGTTGTTGTTGCTATTGGTGTTGTTGTTGCGTCGTCGTCATCGTTGTCAGGGGAGTCGTCCCACGATCGCTTCACCGTAACCGAAACAGCCCGACAGCAGAGGAGATACCGACTACACCAGCGGCCACGGACCGCCGACCGGCGAGCGGCAAGCTGCCGCCGCCGCCGCTGCCGCCAACAGCAACAACAACAACGGCACAGTTGCAGCAGCAGCAGCAACAACAACACCGTCAGCAACAGCAGCAACAACAACAACAACAACAACAAATGGGGGAAGAAAGAAGAAGAAAATCGAGCGAAACCCAGTGGGCGAGAGAGGGAGAGGGAGCGAATGGAGATAGGGGGAGAGAGAGAGAGAGACAGAGTAACCAGGAGGGCAAGATGCGAATGGCGGTGCTGCTGCTGCTGCTATGCTGCTGCCTATGCTTACTGCTGCGAGCTACGAGACCGACAGACGCACTGACCGACCAACCAACCAACCAACCAATAATAAACAGCGGCAGCAGCAGCAGCAGCAGCGACCAACCGACCAAGCGAAGCAACGAGCACCAACCACCAAATCAGCCAGCCTACTGGCTACCAGCCGCCTTGCCGGCCAAGTTGGAATGAAGAAAGGAGAAAGAAAAGAAGAAGTAACCAAAAAAAGATGATGGTGGTGGTGATGATGCAGGAGATGGTGCTTGCTGGTGCTGGCGCTAGGGGTGGTGGTGGTGACGGAGGTGGTGGAGGTGGAGGAGATGATGCTGCTGCTGCTGCTGCTGCTGATGATGGTGGTGATGAGGATGGGCATGGGGGGGAGAATGCTCGATGAGGAGGTGCACGATGAAGAGACAACCGACCGACCGACCGACGAGAGAGAAGAGCAGAAGAGAGGAGAACAACAAGAAACCAACACGCGGAGGCCGGGCCGTAGCAGAACGAAGTCTGCCTGCTTGGCTGCTTGCTTGGCTGCTTGCTTGGCTGTCCGCCGCGCCAACCCAAGACGGGGGTAGCGGCTGCGTGCGGACGCCATAGCACGCCGGCGTGTCGCCGCTCCGCGCCGCAGCAATAGTTAGTTAGCTAAGCGCGTTCGTGTAGACGAGGGGGAAGAAGTGCACCAAAAGGAACACAACAACGGCGACGACGACGACGACAAGGAGGCACATGGGGCGCATTGGTTTGCACGTGATGGTGTCGTCCTATAATGCACGCGATGTGTATACGACGTGGATATACGTCACGTTTTATACGTGCAGCATACACGCTAGTAGTAATAGTGGTAGCTCGGCATGATTCAGACGGTTTAGTTAGACCACTACTTTTTTTGGGGGGTTTTTATTGAAAAATATGTTACAACCATTTCTCTCAAGGGAACCGCTTGCGCTATACTTTGATGATAGTTACCAACCACTACTAACCAGATATATAATGTAGGTCTGGTTTTGCAATGCCGCCGATAAGTGAACTTGCCATCATTGTGCAGTGGTCGGAGATTATATCGACATGAAAGAGATGAACTCCGGGGAGTTACCTACTTGCCGGGAAGTTACCTCTTTGCCGGGGAGTTGCCTATCTTCCGACTATCGAGCTTAAACAGAACGCTACGTTGCTAAGATCATTGTTGAGAGACAAACACACACGCGACGCACTACTATGATTGGATGGATACAACCCCATTTGATGGCACGTCCATTCGATTTAGAGATAGGCGCTAGAGTATTCCCTGTCCCGTACGGGCTCAGAATCGCCCTGAGGCGTACCTTTAATGCACCGAGTGCCGTTCATGTTGAGATATCTAGGGCTTCCCAACGGTCCATGTGGCAGCATGGTTTACTATATATGGTTTACTATCTTTCTTTTAGCGTGAGGTTTGGGAAAAATGCTTTATGCACACTCAGCGCTAATGTGGAGGAGCGCGTGGGCAGTGTGGGACTCCCCCTGGATGATATAGGGTTACCCACTAAAGCCCTTAATCCTCACGTTTACCCCCCCCCCCCTTCCCTCTAGGGTTCGATACTGTTTGCCAGTTCCTCGAGTTTACTATGGTTTACTATCTATTCTCAACGATGAGCACCACTCAAACACTCAAAGGGAATTCGATCAACAACCGATTTGAACCGGCGACATCCCAGTAGGTGGCAGCCATGACTGGCGCACTAGCCCTCTTGACCACGCCGCCATTGTATAGCCTTTCGATTCTCGAAAGTTTACTTGTGCACTGCGCACGCACCAAACTGCATGCACGCTGAGGACGCACAACTCCTGATGAGAGCCAACCCCTGAAAGGTGAGATCCGTCGAATCATTCTCCAGGTCACGGCTAAGCCCAAGACCCTAGATAAGACGAGTTTCCTTATTGCTGTACAGACGGCTAAAAGTGCCGGACCTGTGTTCATGTCGACGGTTGTTTTAGAGCTCCAATGATGCTGGATAATGTCTATATTCATGGTTCTGTTCAGAGAAGCCCCTTACCGCTGAGAGTCAGCGGCCATACTGCCACAAGGACTGTTGGGGAAACCCTAGATATCTTAACATGTCCGGCTCTCGGTGCATTGAAGATATACCCCAGGTCCTCTAAAAAACCTCCTAAAATTTTTTTTTCATCCTAGAACAGAATCCCCAATCTAGATACTTTACACTAGCAAAGTCTGGGAACAAAATTGATGAGTGCACAGAGTTAGTCTCATGAGGCCATTTTGTCTCACATGCCATGTAGACAATAGGCCAGATCAGCAAGGACAATGCACGAACTCTCCAATTCTTAAACTTAAGATAACAGTTTACCACAAATGGTCAGTTCGAAGCCAAGTTTCGTAAACAATTGTTGTCGCTAGTTGCACATAGAAGAAATGCCACTTCTATAATAGGCTTAACTGAACTTAGGGTTATAGTCTAGAAGTGGGCTCATTTAAACAGCCCACACTACTAACAATAGTAATTATGATAATAATGGAGAAACCACATGGACGCTTTATTGCTCTCCTTTGATTCAACGAGACAGACAGCTGACCTAGTGTTCTGAAAAGACCACTCGAATCACAGTAGTTGCGGACCGCTTTATTTTGAGGAACACGGCCGGCTTGGCTCTATTACAGGAACGAAGTACCTTAAAGTCGCGGTGTTTAATAAGAAAAAACAAAGGAATGACAATAATTGCCGACACCTATAATTATTGACAGCACACAAGTAGCATTCACGCCGTGTGAATCTTAGCAAGCCTAAGTCTGTACCAAAACCGATCCCAAACGTCCGCCATGAACTGTGAAGCTCAAATGAAGCAACTACCATGAATCATGCACGAAGCTCTCTTGAGAGAAAAACTCTAGGATAAAGCCCCAAGCCTAACGACACGCTGTGACCTTCATTTACATATTATTTATATATTAATGTCCGAATTAACAGGATGCCATATGTAGGAAAGTGTCTGAAGCTAACGTGAAAGGAAATGGCATTAGAATCCGAGGCAGTAGGCGGATTTAAGTCCTCTGAGCCAAACCTAATCATGGGATCACCAGTGTAACCTAGATACAGATTGAAGAGCCAACGTGAAATCGGGCTAGAATAGGTACGGACTTTCAAAGCGAATAGCGTCGGATTGATTGAAAATACTAGGCTTGACGCTTAGGATGAGCGGAGGAACCACCTGCATGGAAACGCACGGGGTTCCAATCAAGACCCGTTGAGCGCCGGCGAAAGTGCATCTTGTGGAAACACGATTTTTTGCCGAAAACAATTTTTTGTACAATAGCTCGGTGTTCTATTTGTACTGAAACGGATGGCATCGTTGGTGACAGAGTAAAGTACGTAAATACGCTGAACTAGTAGATGCGCAAATCCTACGTCTTTGTGGAGAAGACTATGGATATTAGTCTAGCAAATGCATGGGAAAATCGAAAACGTGGCGGGTCGTGTATAACATATTTTTTTGCGGGGCCTTGTAGAGCCAACTGTCTTTAGCAACTGTCTCAATACAAGTAGAAAGAGAACGCTGCGTCTATAATATGCTTGCAACGCGCAACCGCAACGTGATGACAGTCAAACGAAGGAACGGACCTTAGACCATACGGCTGCTGTGGGCATGAACTGCCAAGATAAGTAATAATATTAAATAAGAAATATTTCTAATGCTGACTGACTTATTATCGACTGTGCTTTAAGCCATCCGTACGTACGTGCAGTCGCAGATGTGTGAATACTTGCCCCCAGCTATAAATAGATTAGGGCACTGCATCCTGAAAGAAGGTCGAGTGCGTCACGATGACGAGAACTATGTACACACAGATGTTTTTTTCTAGACTCGCACGTGTATATACACCAGTGTGTAAAACCCAGCACCCATTTGGAAATTGCAGGCTTTACTTAGGCATGTTGAGGCAGCTTCACAAAGAGCCTGCGATGAGCTAGTATAAGGAGCCCTTCCCTTTTTAGCAGTGTTCGTACAGTTCAACCGCCAAACAAATTGAACTGTTAGTACAGTTCAACTGCCAAAAAAAATTATATATATATATATATATATATATATATATAGTTGAGAAGAAGAAGGATGTAAGACATGATGACTAAAATGTCTCGCTTCATTCATACAGACAAAAATATATCACTGCAAGGTGTGCTGTAGAGGACGTACTTTTTTTTAATATGGGAAAATGCATTTGCGCGCACTTTTTATTATTATATTATTTATATTTGAGTTATATGCGACTTATCTCCTATTTTTTGAGAGCCATACCCATACAAACCTTACTCTCTGAATATGCAATATGCTAGGAACTCACTGTAACATATAGGTAGAGTCCAAGTTTTTTTTCGGGCCAGTGTGCTGTTCAACTTTCGCTTTCTCTGGCCTTTTCTGTGCTTTCTGTTCCCTTTCTTTGTCAAGCATGCCTTCTTCGTTTTGAATTTCTCCCGTTTTCAATTCTGACGACGTATTTCTGGAAATACCCGTGCTCCGTGAGCACTCGTGCCAGATAGTACGAGACTGTCCCATGGGCCCTCTCAAGCCAGGCTTTTACGGTTGGTAATTATTTGCTTGTCTAATCTCTTCTGTTTTCTTCCTCGGTATTCCGTTCATGCTGCCAAATGTCATGCGCTCTTGATCTTGCATTATTTTCTCTTTTATCTTCTCTGCACTTTTCTCTTTTTTCCTTTCCAGGTGGTACCATGATGTCATACATTCACCCAAGGAATAGCAAAAGTGTAAGACATACTTATGCCATCTGTAAGAAACTGCTTTGTACGTCCTTATAATAAATACCCCGTCGAAATTACAAAAGCAAAATAAATTCTTCTCAAGCATAATCATTTGGCTCGAATTTTTATAACATTTATTGGAAAATCGAAACTTCTATCCACCATAAAAATAGCGATAAGGTGCTAAAGCAGAGCTTTACAAACATTGGGGCCTAAATAAAAAATAGGAACAAAGGAAAAGCAGACATAAACGTGTAGACATGCCTGTTCGTACAGGTTTTGGTGCATTATTAGTGTATGAGGGATATTTCTTATTACATCGTAGCATTTACTTTTTTTGCTAATAATGTGAACGTAATGCTGGAACGCGCCACATGGCAAGGAGTCAAGACTAAAAACCGTCTGATGTTTAGAAGAAAGCGTTTTGCATATATATATATATATATATATATAGGATTTTCCATATCCGTATGTACTTATTTTAAGGTTCGTGTAGAATTCGGCAAGAAAATAATGTTTCCTCTTGTCTAGGAGTGAAGATAAAATTTATAAAAGTAGCTATTTTGCCTTTTTCTCCTACATAGTTGTGCAAAGTCTACGCTTGCGGGAGAACCAGTCAACGCATGAAGGATTTATGCTTAAAAAGACCAAACACATTGGCGTGTTTGGCGGAAAATTCGGCATAATCTGTAATACACCCGACGCAAGCTAGCGAAAGGCAAATAGCGGGATTAAGGAAAGTCATAAAAAGCCGATATATTGTAAGGTCTTCTCAGGCAATACTAATATTTATATTTTGCGTTGAAGCCTTCACGCTCAGAACTGTAGAAGTTTGCCAAGACGTTTGCACCCCCTCCTTCCATTGGGAAAACATATTTTCTTGCCGGGTTCTACAAAACCTCAAAATATGCACCTATTGTTCTGATACACCCTTGTTGTAGCAGGCTAAGATGCTAGCAAGTATATAGGCCTTCACTTTCGATATGGCGGCAATCACGTAACGCAGCACCTTAACTTTAGTACAAAAATAATAGACATTACATTTGCTATTACCCGAGAATAGTCTTGTAAGCGTACATTTTTCGTCGTAATAGAAAATACGGTTGTAAACGTGAAAGCTTCAGCGTAAGACATAACAACAGATCGACTCTTTATGATTTTCCTTAAACCCGCTATTCGCCTTTCGCTAGCTTGCGCCGGGTGCCATTCAGCCTGAGATTTCCGCCGAAAACGCTGGTATGGCCAGTTCCTTCATGCGTTGACTGGTCCTCCCACAAACGCAGATTTTGAACAATTCTGTAGGAGAAAAAAGGAGAATAGATACTTTTATAAATTTTATCTTTGCTCCTAAACAAGACGTTTCCGCCCCCTCTTTTCATTGGGAAAAAAATATTTTCTTGCCGAGTTCTACCAAACCTTAAAATAAGTGCACACGGTTATGAAAGACCCTGAACACACACACACACATATATATATATATATATATATATATATATATAGTTTTTTTCGTTATTTTGCCGGCAGTGTTGTGCTATTAGGCATGGATATACATGCATGTATATCCATGTTCAACCGCTAACAACCGTCAGCTAGTAGTAGTACAGCTCTTCGTGTATGCCGTTCTTGTTTTATCTTTAGTTCTGTGTTCGTTAGTAATTTATTGTACGCATTTTTCGTGCGTAGTATATGTACATCTGGTTCTGTGTGTGTGTGTGTGCTGACTCTGTTCGGGAAGTGTTTTTGCACCGTTGTTGTCACCATGACCGACCATTATCCTTCTTCTTCTGGTTGTTGTGTTGTTTCTCAGAGTTTGGCGGCGACACCGGCGGCGGCTTAAACAAGTGCCGATGGCTGGCAGTAGGGTTAGTTTTAGCTACGACTTCATTGTCTCTGTTCGTGTAATGCTGCTGGTGCTGCCCTGCTCCCACTGAAGTTGTCTTTCTCTCCCTCCCCCCCCATCTCTCTCTCGCTCGCTCTCTCTTTCTGCACTGCCCTAGTGAAGATGCTTGAGGTTGTTCTTCGGTAGCAACTGAATGAGAACCCGCAGCGGCAGCACTGCTGCCTAGCAGCGAAGTCCACGAAGTGGCCCACGACACAAGTCTATGCGGCGAAAGTTAGAGAAAAAGAAGCTAGAAAGAATTAAACAACAACGACAATTTGAGATAGAGATAGATAGATAGATAGATAGATGCATAGATACATGCATGCGTGCCTGCCGTGTGGTGTGGTGTGGTGCTAGCGTTGTATAGTTGAAGTCGAGTCGTTTCAGCGTGCGCGGCGTCAATTTCTTTTCTTCGGCAAGACGGCCGCAGAAGTAGTTGTAGCAGCAGCAACAGCAGCAGCACTTCGCTGGTTGCTGCTGGGAGCTTCTTTGGCTTCATTGGCGACAGGCGACCCTGCCCCAGAGAGCGGCGGTGGAGACGACGGCAACGGCAACCACGACAACAACAACAACAACCAAGGCGTTGATGGCAGGCGGCATCGTTCAAAGCTGCCTGCCTCACTCTCGAAGCATCTCTGTGCGTCCGCTAGAAGAGAGCCAGCCAGCCGGCCGTTCATCCGTCCGTCCGCCTGTATGTCCGTCGCCTTTGTTTCACCAGTAGCAGCGGCAGCAGCAACAACAACAACAACAATAATAATGACAGCAGCAACAACAACAACAACAACAGCAACAGCAGGAACAACGACCGCAACAGCAGCAACAACAACAGCAACAACAACAAACGACAACAACAGCAACAACGACCACAACAACATCAACAACAACAGCAAACAACATCGACAACAGCAACAACAACAACAACAGCAACCACAGCAACAACAACAGCAACAGCAGGAACAACGACCGCAACAGCAGGAACAACAACAACAGCAGGAACAACAACAACAGCAACAACAACAAACGACAACAACAGCAACAACGACCACAACAACATCAACAACAACAGCAAACAACATCGACAACAGCAACAACAACAGCAACCACAGCAACAACAACAACAGCAACAACAACAACAGCAACAACAACATCGACAACAGCAACAACAACAACAACACAACAACAACAACAACAACAACAACAACAACAACATCGGCAACAGCAACAACAACAACAACAACGTTCAAGCTGGCAGTAGCACGGCGGTACGTTCCTTTGGAGCTGCGGCTGCTCCCTATGGACGGTTTCAGCAGCAGCCGCAGAAGCAGCAGCGCGCTGGGCACGCTTCATGTGGTGGCAGAGGCGGCAGAGGCAGAGGCGGCAGCGTCGGCCGGCGTGTCGGCTTGTGTGACTGACTTTCGATTCGCCATATTCGCTTCTATTCGATAGGCGAAATGCACTCCTCCTCATTAAGTCGTCGTTGCCGCCGCCACCGCCGCCGCCACCGCCGCCGTCGTCGCATAGTCGTTTGTGGCTGTGGCTGCGGTTCTTGCAGGCGTCTCGTGGTCGTCGTCGTCGTCGGCGGCGACTTCGTCATCCCCACCATTCCTGCCCCTGCTGTCGGCGCGTTATTGCAGTAGCAGGCCGTATAGCCCATAGCCAAAAGCAGCAGCAGCAGGGGCGGCCGCTCGCTGTCAGTTCGTCGAATGCACAGTTTTACTGCTTTTCTCCGAGTCGCGCTTTTTGCTGCTGCTGCTGCTGCTGTTGTTGTTGGTGTTGTTGTTGTTGTTGTTGTTGTTGTTGCTGTTGTTGTTGATGTAGACGCGGGGCCACTACCCGCTCCCTCCCCCTCCCCCGACCAGCGGCAAGTGGATCGTACAAATAGTATGTTCGCGCGTATAGAGATGCTGCATGTGAGAGCATATAGAGATGCAGCATGTGAGAGCATATAGAGATGCAGCATGTGAGAGCATATAGAGATGCAGCATGTGAGAGCATAGAGAGAGATGCAGCATGTGAGAGCATATAGAGATGCAGCATGTGAGAGCATAGAGAGAGATGCAGCATGTGAGAGCATATAGAGAGATGCAGCATGTGAGAGCATATAGAGAGATGCAGCATGTGAGAGCATATAGAGAGATGCAGCATGTGAGAGCATATAGAGATGCAGCATGTGAGAGCATATAGAGCTAGCTGCATGTGAGAGCGTATAGAGATGCAGCATGTGAGAGCATATAGAGATGCAGCATGTGAGAGCATATAGAGATGCAGCATGTGAGAGCATATAGAGAGATGCAGCATGTGAGAGCATATAGAGAGATGCAGCATTTGAGAGCTAGCTGCATGTGAACATGTACAAAGATGCATGTGAGGATGGGTGATAGGTTGTGCACATGCACATGTGAATGTGCCGGGATGTGGTGTGGGGCTTGCAGGAAGCCACCGGTGCATACTGCGTGCATCTCCATCGGCGCAACCCTTATTTTTGGCCATCGAAGTTCGGAGCTCGATGGCGTCATCGTCGTCACCCGGCGAATGCCCTTCCTTGCCGGCCTCCACTTCGTTATCGTCGTCGTCGTCGTCTTTTTCGTCGCCTTCTTGTTCTGATGCTGCTGCTGCTGCTGCTTTTCTGCATCTTCATTGCCGTTGTCGTTCCCTTCGGCAGCAGCAGACCGAGCTGGTCATCTACCAAAACCGAGCAGCAACCAAGAAGCCCCTTGAAGTTGCCGCCTCGCCTCTGCACCCCCCCCCCCCCCCGGGCTCTGCGGTCGAAGTCGGTCATTGTTTTTGAGTAGTCATCTATCGGACGGCGATGGATGCTGCAGCCCGCGCTCGAGCGCGTTTTCCTCCTGCTAGCTCCTGTAGTTCGAACACAGAAGTGGTCTCAAAGTCACTAATAAGAATGGTTGACTTGGTCGGCGCTGCTTAGCCGTCGCAGCATACCCTAGTAGTAGTAGTAGAAGTAGTAGTAGTAGTTGAGGTAGGCCTATGACGCCGGCATATGTTAACGGCATAACCCTTCGGCTTTTCTTCGTTGTCCCTCCGCCACCCCGCTTCCCGGCGGGGATTTAGCCTATCCAACTAAGCAGAGGCATTGTCTTGGCACCCGCAGGCGAAAATAGGCGTTCAAGGCCAGAATAGCGAAGACAACAACCGTAGCAACAACGGTAGGGAGCGGCAGAGGCAGCAGCAGCAACAATCGCGGTAACAACCGCGTTGCAGCAATAAACGGGCGCATCGCCGCCTGGAAGAATTGCCCTATATTAAACTCACGCACGCAAATACACGTACGGTAGTTTCTCCTCTCTCTCTCTCTCTATATATATATATACTGACTGTTTCTCCAGTTGCTCATTTTGATGGTCGGCTTACTCCTTGCCCCCCCCCCAGTGCACAATGTGGTCGCTTTCAACAAATTCAGCCGTTGGCCGGATCGACGTGCCTGGGCTAGCGTTGCTAGTCCGTCGTGACCCGTCTACTCTAGGCCGCCTACAACAATCTGCGGTGTCGACAGGCTAGCCTACCTGTTCGAGTAAGATTGTTTATCTTTTCGGCTTTTGATTCCGTTGAGTTGTTTTGTTTTCTGCTTTCATCGCCACCACCATCATCATATTCTTCTTTTTGGTCTTCTCTATCTCATCTGGTTTGCTGAGTTGAAGAGGAACGAGAGATACTACTCTGTCTGAACTCTGTCGGCGTAGTGCGAGTGCGCGAGACCCAGTTCGAACTGAAGAGACTCTGGTGACTCGGAGACAACTGCGAGAAGAGAGCAGGGGGGGGGGGGGTACATAAATCTCAGGGCGACAGAGACAGCGAGAACAGAGAGCTGGTCATGGAAGGTCTGCTACCAAGTGGGAACGGTCGAACTACGACGCATGGAGCAGTAAAATCTAATTCGAGATTCATTTGTTAGACAAGGAAGCCACCCAACTAACCATAAAGTTAATAACAGCCACAGTAGCGGCAGAATCAGCGTCAAACGAGTGTAGTCGACCCAACCGACCTTCATAGAGGACATCGAGGACCTCTCTCTTTTGAAAACGCACCGCACTACAGTAGCGGGATGGGATCAATTGCCTGGAGTGCACGTGCGTGTGTAATACACGCTAGGTGCAGCATGCATCACAAGTGTGCATGTTATGGAATACAAGCAATACAACCGGGCAAAGACCAAGTTCCTTTTATTGTTCTCACAGCACACCTATTCAGCAAAGTATTCACCATATATATGGACCTAAAATACTCGCTTACGGCGGATATCACATTATTGTCGCTATCACATCATGCCTCTCGATATTCAGTCCGGTTAGAGATTTGTTGAGGTCTCCATTAAACTCCACCTTTTATTAATACATTTTGCATTCAAAAAAACGGCAGAACCAGAATCTTTTCCTGTCAAGATGAACGACATTTTTCCGTTTTGAAGTGAAGCGGGGCGTACCCAGGTTTCGTCAACGGTTACGAATCGATTCAATTGTTCCTGCGGATTTTATCTATTAATACATTTTGCACGCGAGAAAACGGCAGAACCAGAATCCTTTCTGGCCAAGATGAGCGACATCTTCCCGTTTTGGACTGAAGCGGCGTAAACCCAGATTTCGTCAACGGCTACGAATCGTTCCACTTGTTTTTGCGGAATCTGTCTCTAAAGTTCCAAATTGCTCTTCGAAATTGACACACCTGTCAGTATTGTCATTGACTGTGCTACTACCGTACGATATTTCATGCATTGTTAGCTTTCAAGCGGTAGCTACTTTGCTTT
This sequence comes from Dermanyssus gallinae, assembly GCA_003439945.1. Taxonomy (NCBI): domain Eukaryota; kingdom Metazoa; phylum Arthropoda; class Arachnida; order Mesostigmata; family Dermanyssidae; genus Dermanyssus; species Dermanyssus gallinae. The sequence continues at coordinate 64,157 of QVRM01005591.1, read as the reverse complement.
AATGTTTTTCATACATAGATGTTGGCGCATGATTTTATGTGCCGCACAATGGCTAACAGCCACGCCCTCGGCTAATTGCGCAGCTCCAATTGGCAGTTAGCCATTACAAGTTCGTGGGCTTCTAGCATAGTTTTCTCATATGAAGCTGTTCTTGGCCGTCTGGGACGTAGCCTTATATTACTGGTGCCCTTTTAAATGAAGCAATTTACTTGGCGATGGTACTGAATGCTGGTACATGGGCTCCGCAAACTGAATTGAATTTAGATTTTAGGTTATTTGCAGTTAACCCTTTAAAGGAGGAGTTTGTATTCACCACATCGGTCTCGTTTCCTTTGACACTGAAGATTCAGACATGTCACACATTTACGCGGCCTATATAAAGCACATTTTGACACATATCCACACTGCAATCGGCGTGAGCTTCTTGAATTTGTATGTGAGCGTTTCTTTTTAAACTATATATATATATATATTTTTTTTTCTTTTTTCTAGATATATGGATAAGCCCAGTCTGCAGGCGTTACAAGTACTAGCGGATAACAGATGACGGGCCGCAGGAGTAGTAAAGATAGACCTACGTACATACGAAACAATTGTTAATCCCATAAAGTATACTTAATAAAATTAAACTGTTTTAAAGTATATAAACATATACAACAAAAATAACATTTATATGCACATGGACACGAATTCAAACTATATATATATATAGGTTGGAGAAAATTATGCTTGCTAGGAGATTGCTTGTTCGATGGAGAAACTCCACACTACTCAACAAACAACGAAACAAAATCCGCGTTATATGCACGTTATATATATATATATATATATATATATATATATATAGGGCGTGTGCATTCTTAGGGCGGTAGTATACATGTTGTGTCAAAAATCATTTTCCCAATAGAACGGGGTCAGAATATCTTGTTTAGGAATGAAAGTTAAATTACTACTTTTTGCTTAACCAATAGGGTGACCGGATAATACTTTGCAAATTGTGCAATTGCAAGGGTACAAAATGAGTCGTCGAATGAGAAACCGAACATACCAGTGTGCTCGGAAGAATATTCTGCTTTGTTTGAAATACACCCAACGCTGTCTGGAGAGAAGCACGAAAACCGGCGTCGATCAGAGATTGCAAAAAATTGAGATCCTGCAACGTGTTATGTTTGAGCTTTCGTGTCGAATACATTAAAATTTTCCGTAGCGCTCAAAATAAATACATTTCGCGCATTCGATAGGCATCACGTTTGGTATCACAATTCGTGATATGTTTACCAAAAGCCATTCTCCACCGCACCCGGCATCGGACCGCCAGAGGGTCATGCATTAATAGAGGAGGCACGTTAGCGCCGGCCGTACACTAGCCACTAATGTTCTTCTCCTGCAAACGTGGGACTCCATGGTAATCCGGCATCGGGGGGAGGGTGAAAACAACTTATGGTTATCATATAATAAACCGAATCACCATTGGTTTGATATGAAAATGATCCCGGTTAATCTTATGATTGTTGTATGGATTCTGAGTGTAATAGTAAACTTTTAGATTATTGAACGTGAATGTTTGAACATTCGATTTACCAGGACCACGATTGTTGCAAAAAAAAATATAAATAAATAAATATATCTGTTCACAAACGTAGGTCTGTCGAGACAGAGATGTCCATGCCTCGTGGGTCCCTACAGGATCTAGCCCGCCTCGTGGGCGAGTTACTCTCTTATCTCTCCGCGTTATTATCCCGTGACAGCGTCAAAACTCTTGGAGTGCTTCACGGAATTCACTCAGCACCGCCGAAGTGGAAATCTCTAAAGCCTATCATGATGATCAGCAGCAGCCCACAAACCACACTCCCCACTTCTCTCCCAGGGAAACCGCTCCAAACATTCTGTGATGGAGATAATCTTACGAGACAAACCCGGGCCCATCCTTGAGGTGAAGGGGATAAAACTTTTTTAAGGGCAAATTATAATCATTATGGACGGCAAACTTATTATCGCGACATATATCTCATACTACTCTAGTACATTTTGTGTCATACATAGTTAAAAGCAAAAAAAGCAGAAAAGGTAATTTGCCCGTGTAATCAAGTATGGACCGTCATCACAAACTACTAACTTTAAAAAATATATAGTCTATTTTTCAGATCAAATTGTGTATGTTAAAAATAAAACAGTGTTATTCGTATGCGGAAATAAGCTTTACTCAAATCGGAAAAAACTTTACTCAAAATATTATACAGAGTATTTCCATTTTCGGATACTAGTAAATCAGCAAATGATCTAATTAATGTGGTAACTCACTAGGGACTTCGATGAGGGCCACATGTCCGGATTGTGGGTGTGAGTTTAGCAGATGAAAGCTATCCCGTCACAGGATAGACAAGCAGAGGCGCCTAAAGGGGACAGACACAAAGGACGACACACATATCGCTCACATTGGATCCGGGATTAGAGAAAAGTCGACTTAGACGAAAATTACCTAAGACAGTAAGGCCACAGAAAGCGGAGTCGCTGACTATGGTCCTAAGTGACGTTAGGTTTACCAACAAAGATAGAGAATGAAACATCGCTAACCCGGATAGGCAGCGCCGCCTCGCTCAAGTTAAGCGAGGGCGATGTATCCACTGCCGCCCTCATTCTATCGTCAAAAAAATCACAAACTAACGACGAATTCACCATCGAGAAGTTGCGCGACAAGCACCCGCCAATACCACCCAGAACATGTCATGGCCTTCCTCCCTGCCCGCGTACTGTATGTGGCTTCCACGACGTACTCTATATATCTTCCCCGAAGGGAGCCATAATTGGAGCGTTGCGATCTTTCCTTGAGAGTTTGTCAGCTGTGCCAGATTCTTAAACTCTGTTTCTCAACCTTTCTGAAGCATTTGTCGGTGTCGTAAACGTTCTACACCATGGCCATGTTTCGGCACGACGGATATGCCTCTCGTCCTTGAAGCAAAGTAATTTGCGAACACTGATGATAATAGGTGAGACCAATTGCTTGTTTATGGTGTTTTCTACGACGGCAGCACGGCCACTAACTTCGAAACAAATGAGCCGACATACAACAACACGACAATCGCAAGGAAAGCTGCAGCAGCTACAACATCGCCAACGGAGACTACCGCAGAGGCAAACCGAGATGAGGATGTCAACGGAAGAAGAGCAGCAAAGCAAAGCTTCGTATGCAGAAAGGCAGCACAGCTGATTAAATGGGCAGGTTCAGCGCGCTGATTTAGAGATGCTGCCCGGAGATTACCAGGTCTCTGCAGCTGCTTCTTTGGAACTGTGAGGGACTTAGAGGAGCAATGGACTTAGCGCCAGTTGACATGCTTCCATCGGTGGATATTTCACTCATCACAGATACTTACCAACCAGAGGGACTGCATATCGAAAATATGCGAGGATTCGTGGTAGGCCAGTGGGTGGATTATACTCTACCTACATAAGCGTATACCGCAATGTGTGACGAAGAACGAGTTCTGTGTGGGCCTCTCGACTATGCAGGTAAACATGGTCGTCTTCCACCTCCACCCAAATCACGACTCGGCAGATGTGTTGGCTGTTTGAGCAATGAATTCAGTAAGTGCTCACTGGTTGGACTGCATTTTAATTTTCGTTCGTACTTGTCTTGTTTTTATTCGCGACTACATTTAATTCTGCATGAGTGCTGCTCCAGCTGATGGAATACTTTAAAATCTTCGATGTTCTCGAGGTGGCTGCAGAAAAACACCTGCCGGTGTCAACCGTTGTAAATATTCCAGATTTTCGGGGGAAAATAGTAAACATTCCACTTGTGATTGCCAAGAAGCATGCAAGAGGCACCTTTCATTTTTAGCGGTTGATAGTCCTTAGGTGGGCCGCGATAAGGTCCCTTGTTGCAAATGGCTAGCGAGAACTATAAGAGCTCAAAAGAGCGGAAAGGAAGCCCTTAAATGTTGAGTGACCTCGTGGGGCGCGAAGCACTTGCTCAGCCATAGACAGGGTAACCAGTTTAACTTAACCAGTCTTTAATATCAATACATACGCTTGGCTCCAATAATAGAGCTCTCGTTATCATTGGAACAGGATACTATGAATCTGCTCTTTTAGGTGGAAGAACTAAGTCAGGTCCTGCGCTTTCTTCCGGGGTCATCCCGAGTGTACTACGAGCATTAGGTGCAGTCTCAGTTGCTGTTTTTGCTAATTTTTCTTAGACATGTTAGCGTCGATTCATCTATAACTCCCAATATTTTTACAGCAACTGACTTACGTTAAAAATTGCCTGCAACACGCGATAACTCCAACTTTTTCTCCAACTCTCGTAAAACGATGCAAGTCTGTCCCACACAGCTGCGCCCCTTACAAAGCCCTTCTCAGAAGATCACGGAACCAAGGTCATCCCCTCTGACCGTACGACTAAATTCGCTGCTAGTCCGATTGGCTCGTTATTGCAGGGCATATTCGCGAGTTCGTGCAGTGCCTTTGAGATAACTTCATTCAGGGAGGCGTGGCGGGAGTGCCTCCCGCAGTTTCTAAAACATCTGAGGCCATGTTCTACCAGCAGCGACACCTGTGTGTTAGGTGAGCGAAGAAAGTAAGCATGAGGTGTACGTAAGCCACCTCAGCCGCAAGCTAGCAACGATGTCGAATGCTGCATTGTCCAGCAGCGTTTCCAGCTGCGGTGAGGGGATAGCTTGAAGCTACTGGGCGACCGATGGCGGCCGTTGAAAGCCGCTAGTAGGCGCGCCTTGCCGTCCAGAAGTTTCTTTTAAGTGACTTCGACTATGACATAATCCAAGGTTAACTGGCGTGTGTCATCGAGAACCATACGGTGACAGCCGGCGAACTCCTCCACTTGGCTTTAGCGTAAGCTTTTTTGGAAGGCTTCTCATTGTAACAACGATGAGGTCGTTCTTGAAGAGTGATGATCGAACCAGAGAATGCAAGCTGGGCCGAACCCGTTGTACGTCAGACTCCTAGTCCTCCTGCGGCTGAGGTGAGAGGGCTGTGGGAACAGTGGGAAGGATAGCCTGATCCCAGCTTACTCCATCCACATGCACCTTTCCATCTGTATGTAGCAAACTTCTAACTTTGTTGGTGGATCGTCACATTTCTAGGCTTGACAAGCCTTAGGGCTGCTCACTCTGCGCGTCGGGGGCAGCTGCACGATGTTGACCACACGCTCTTGTTCTGCTGTGGACACTTCTACTGCTTATGTCGTCGTCATTCTCGACGGAAACTAAAATTGACTACTAAAACAGAATACATTTGATTATCCTGCGGCGATGTTTGTATTGAATCCAATCCCATTCAGTCGAGGTCACACTACCAAACTAGATTCAAAAAAATCAAACCATTAATGCATATAGCCGGGATGCATAAGGCCGTCACGCCCCTTTCCACTTTTCGTGAGATTGCAATTCGAAGTACTTCATTGGAGCTTTCCACCAAAACTTCTTCGGCCGACCTTTTGGCCTTAATATTTCTGATTCTCCTAGCTGTACTCTTCTCGACACTCGCTACCAGTGTTGACTGGTTCTTGAAGTTGCCTCAACGGTCAGTAGTGACGTTAGATACATAAGTAGATCCACCGTAAAATCTACCGTTGTCCGCCGCAATCGACTACATACTGCCGTCGGCCATAGCTGGTTTAGCGAGTGCTCATTGGTTGGACCGAATTTCCATTTTAGTTTGTACTTGCCTTATTTTTATTCGCCACTACATTTAGTGCTGGTGTTTTTTTTGTTGTAATTTTACTATTGTTCTTAGCAGAACTTTTGTGAAACCCGGCAGATAGTTTTGTAGTTTGTGGTACTACGGATAGAGTTTTCGTATTTCCCAATGGGAGACAGGCGTGAATTTAATTTTATGATGCATACATTCGATTTATTGACTGCAGTGATGCAGTTGATAACCACCGCTAAGACTGCATGTTCCATTGAGTTGTGCCCGCACATTAAGGGCATCTGCGTCAGAATGCACTTAATGTATGAGCATATATAGTTAAACTAACCGACCGCTGATACCCGATATGGTCGGGGCGTATCTCCGTCAAAAGCTTTTCCTAGATATAAACAGAAGGGGAACGCTGCCTCTGTCCTTGGGACGCTTATTGGAGTCACTAGAATAGTCTAAATCTACCCGTAATACTACTAACCGAAGTAATACTTTTGCGAAGCTCAAGAGAAGCTAATCTGCGGAGGTTTTCAGACCATCGGAAACCTGCAGTTTTAGGGGGTAAAAGTCTTGCGATAAGTTCGACACTGATCAATCCAAATCAAAATGTGGTGTCCGGTCGTGCGTAATACAATTTTCCCCTCTTAAAAAAATAAAAAAGATTGGCCGAACATTCCGTTGTTGAAGATTTTGTTAACATTAGGTTGTTTCTTGAATTGGTCTTGTTTAGGAGTGACCGTGAAGCTAAGCAACTTTGTTCCGATATAAATATCGATGTGACTGACTTCCAGCCAGTATTCATTATATGACCAAATACTTCACAAAGTGTACGAGTGAAAGAGAACGAGTAGTTTGATAGAGAGCTCGCTTGAAAGGCACCCGAAAGAGAAATAATCGCACTGTTCTTGTTTTTTTCCTGAATAGTGTGCAAAAATTGAGATCCTATACTACGTCAGTTATTATCATCTACAATTCAATCCATTAAACATTGGCAAGTACGGAACATTGAATGGAGATCATTTTGGTTTTAAATCGATGGTGTTTTGATTGAATACCCCTATTGAATATAGGACTTCTTGGGAATCCGAGAGTGGTGGGGGAGGGCGGGTTATCGTAATCACAGAATCAGCGAAATGGCATCGATTTAATACTAGAATTATTCTTAAACATTCCCATTGTCTCAATATGTTTGTTTTATGAGTGTAATGGCAAATATTTGATGATTTGACCATAACTAAAAAAAGAGAAACATAAATCATTATTAGACGTCACAGAATCGCGATTTATGCAAACTATTCTTCTCTCGCTAACCAACGTTGGAACAACTCGTTCTGTTGCAATCACACATTTCAGTTCATTCGCAGGACTGCGAATGAACACATGTACATTTAGCGAACAGAAATTACACACCATTTGGCGGCTCTTTGTCTCCACTGTGTAACTATTTTACATTATTTGATACGCATTTAACTTCGTATTATTAAAACCAAATGTTATATTTAAAACAAACGATGAAAGCAAACGACAACGAGTTTTTTTTAATTTTTAAATTTTAAAACACAATCTTCAATGGGCTCTCCAATAAAATAATTACTGTCGTATCTGCGTAAAGTTATTCCGTGTATAATTTCACCTTCACGAGAATCCAGTTATACTGATCGCGCAGTGCTATTTAAAGCACAACCGGCTCCACAACGTGGAACGCACGCTCTGGCGCCTGTTATTAGCTTCGTGGATGGATCGAAAAATGTGACAGGTTGGTGTCTGCTAGTAAATCAGTATGAGCTTTAGCAGGTAAATGTGTTAGCTGCAGGGCGCCGTTGTCGTCCTGAACCATCGCAAATGTAGTGCAAATGTATGAGCTCGATGAGCACGCGATCGATCGTGCGGGCCCGATTGTGTGAATCACCACCTTGACAGGTTCTCCTGCCGATTTTGATCAAAGATCGATACCGGTTGCAGGACTAAATTAACCGTTAATGGTAGAGAGCTCTGTGATGGAGTTTGACAGCTATAAAAGCACAGTTCTGTATGAATGTATGTATATATATATATATATATATATATATATATATATATATATATATATATATATATATATATATATATATATATATATATATATATATATATATATGTAGAGAAAGAGAGAGAGAGAGATGGGGAAGAGATATAATATTTTGCCCATCCGACCGAAATGTTCTGTGGCTGTCTCGTTCGACGCACGCACACAATGGCCAAATAAAACACACCTAGTCAATGCATGAAAGTGACCACAATCTGAATAGTGATGACAACAATCCCGACACCTCAGTGGTAGCGCCAAGGTTAGTTCGAGGGATAAACAACACCTAGTTGGCGTGCTGCTTCCGCTGTAGCGTCAGGTGTTCACGTTAGTGCTGACTGCTAGCTGGGGGAGGGGGGGGTATGCTGTGTGTTGAAAGCAAACGCCGGTATCCCCGTGACCACATTCAACTCCCCTCCCTTCTTCCATTGGCAGCAGTGAATCAGCGATCAGTAAAGGCCGCGTGCCAGCCGCCGTTGAGGGATCGCGAAGCACCCTTCCACAACGGGCACCCTCATGAACCTCGTCGAGTCAACTGAATGTTGTAAATATGCACTTGTCCTCAGCTGATCCTCGAGTCAGATCCCCGAACACATGGGCTATCCTGTTGTGGGGATCTACAGCGCTAACACACCAATGAATGTAAACTCTAAATGAAGGACGCACGTGAAGTGTCGCGACTCTCATCAAATGATTGCTGCATTTGTAAGTGGTGTTACGAGGTACCCTAGAGTTGTTTATAGCATAGCGTTAGTAGGTTGCTGAACATACGAAAAGTAATAGCTGTTAGTCTGGTTATTTAAACATTTGAGTCACTGTTTTCATTACAAGAACACTCCCGTAGCATGCATTTCTGGGACATACACGGAACAAATCAGTGATATCTACCCACAGTGAACACAGGACACAGATCGTATGGATATTTTGTTAAGTTGGGGTAAACATGGGACTCTGTGGGAATGCATCCAGGGGCTGGAGAAACGAGAGAGACTGTAATCATACACCACATCGAATCACTATTGATTTGAAACTTACGATTGTAATAAATCATTAAATACGTTAGCGTTCTGACAATGGTTGCTTGGTCAACTTCAGCTTCTTCCGCGACTTCTCGAATGGTAACGGTTGGATTTTGCTGCATCATTACTTACAGAACGTCCTCTTCTAGCAAAAAAGTAGCAAAGTCGACTGGGCCTTGGTTTATCATCCAGAATAAAATCGCCACCACGCAGCTTCACAAACGATTTGCGGTAGTTCGTTTCGTCGATTAAGCAACTAAATTACGGGCTCGGAACTCAACCTGAAGTATATCTTCAATGCACCGAGGGCCGGACATGTTAAGATAACTAGGGTTTCCCCAACAGTTCTTGTGGCAGCATGGCCGCTGACTCCCAGCCGTATGGTGTATCATCTATTCTCAAGGAGCATCGCTCAAGAAAATTCGGTCAACAACAGAGATCGAACCGGCGACACCCCGGCAGATGACAACGATGACTAGCGCACTAATAGTAATCAACCTAATATACTTGAAGGATTATGGCACCCGATCTCTGAACATGTCGACAATTTGGAACAGATCAGGTAATTGTTGTTCTGATCGGGAGATCAGGGCGGCCAGTTACAGACATACATGATCGCATCGGCAAGGCTTCGGTATACATCTACGTTCGCTGCCCCTCCGGGGACACAGATGACGTTGAACGCACGACCACTTACAGTACAGCCATTGGGGGTGCACATGCCTCAGCGACGCTCGAACAATACAATGAATGCCCTACAGAACCTAGTGGAGTTTATGATGAGAGATCCAGCCGAAATAAAACATTTGCTTTCGACATCATCCCTGCTGTGCACGTGCGTACGGATCGACATTATTGAAAAATGAATTTGCAGAGCCCCAAGATATCAATTGATTTTGTTTTAAACATATGAATGACTGAATTTAGACAGAGACACATGTCGTCCTTCAATCGTAAAACAAAATGTATACATTTCAAAGGTCTACTGCCGCACATGCAGGTTGCAAGTAATGCTGCTCGCATGGTGCGCTTAAGCAACCGATACCAGTCATCTGCCTAGTGGTACGTATTCTTATTTATTGCTATATATATATATATATATATATATATATATATATATATATATATATATATATATATATATATATATTTATATATATATATATATGACCTGCCAGCGTGGTCACGAGTGGATGGTACTGCGACGCTAAAGATGGGCAGTAAACCTCCTAGCATTATTGTTCGATTGATTGGGCTATCAGAGCCGTGCTACTACTATAAAAGTGATAGTTTGTTTTTGCTATCACTTCTATCAGCGATGAGCTCAACACGGGCATTTGCAGTCAGTGCCTTGCAGGCCGGGCGGGCGGGCGGGCGGGCGGCCTGCTTCCTTCAGATGGCTGGAGTCTTCAACTCTCTTCTCTCTCTCTATGGGTCGCCTGCCCCTCCTCCTCCTCCTCCCTAGTATTGCTTGACTCTTTATTTCAATGTATATATCTTTCTGTCGCTCGCTCTCTCTATATCTCTATTCTCTGTGTTCGAGATCAAGCGGTGAAAACCGTCAGTTGTTGAATTCGTGGAAAAGCGGTCTGCTGCTGTTTGTTCGCCAATGTTTCTTTGTTTGTTTGAGCAATGCCGGCACGAGACTACAAAGCAGCCTCCGCCGACAGTGCCGCGAGCGTGGCGTCAGCAGCAGCAGCAGCAGCATCGGCGTCGACGCAGCGACACCATGCACTTCGCCTTATGTCAGAGGCCAACATCGGAGCGGCGGACCTAGACATCAAGACTACTACGGACCTTAAATGACTTTGGGGGAGCGAGCGAGCGAGAGCGAGATAGAGAGGTTTAGAGTCAACTAACTCGATGCAGCGCACGGTGCTGCTTGGGGGTTGCGCGCGGTAGTTGGGGGTTGCGCACGGTGGTTGGGGGTTGCGTAGTGATGCTTGCGGGTTGTGCACGTCGCCGATAGCACCGCAGCAAAAGAGATATGGATCGGAGCGGAGCGGATATTGCTTGCCCGCGCTGACGACACAGCCAGATACATACACTATAGATCGGCCGGCCTCCCCACTAACGGCACAGTCAGTCAGCCAGCCAGCCAGATATAATATTATAGATCGGCCGCCCTTGCTTCTAGCGCCGCAGCCGATCCGTTTGGCCCGTTGTATTTGGACTTGTTTCGCCTCGTGTGTACGTGTTGGTTTGCTTGGTGGCGGCTTGCTTGGATCCGAATCCGGGTCCGGCCCGTTTGTCAGTGCGTCGGCTGGTGGCTGGTGGACGGGCGATCGACATAGGCATCGATCCCTTCACAGCCTTCACTAGTGGTGGCGATGGTTTTGGGTCGTGGGGTTTGGGGTTTGGGGTGGTGGGTTTTAGCAGTTAGCTGTATGAACGGGCGGTAGTAGCGGTGAGAGGTTGAGGCGGCAATATCTCGTTGCACATTGAGAAGAGCTTGGTGACGCGTGCGGAGTTAGTTCACCACGGGCGTCGGAGAGTAGTGCGGCACAGTGTCGGGTCATTCGAGGTTTGCCTTTTGCGTGTCATTAGGATTACAGCTTCAGCGAAAGCTCGCTTGAGCGCGAACGCCAACGAACTTCGGCGAGCTGGTGGGCGAGCGAGCGAGCGGCTGGTTTGACTTCGCGGCCTAGCAACTCGGTTGGACTTCGCGGCCAGGCAACTCGGTTCGACTTCGCGGATCTTGACCTCCACCTTGATGACCTGACCACCAGGCTATTCCTGACTCTCTATCTTATCGTCATAATGGCATCATCGTCATTTTACACGCTATTGCGTAGAATGTCATGTGCATCGTTGCACCCCTTGCAAGTGCAGACCCAATCAGGTGTCGTCCTAATCTCTGTCTTTGATAAAAATCGATCGCATCTATTCCATTTCTGTTCTGGAATGTGTACTTGCAGCACCGTAGCCCCATAGCCCCAAGGCTGCCAGCCGGCAGCCTTGGGGCTATGGGCGACGCAACAGTGGTACCAGGATTACGCATATGGTACAGCGGGAAACAAAATGATTTAAAGCCCGAAACATCTTATTAGTGGTGCAGGCGTATGCCTAGACATCTTTCCGCGAGACCGACCGGCTCTCGCACAGACGACCGATGATCTTTGACAAATGCAATAGACAAACATCCAGCCTTATAACTACATAACGCATACGTCAAAGCCAAAAATATTGGGTTAGCAAGAGACGGCAAACTGGACTTCGCCGCGGCGAGAGCCAGAGTAAGAGCTGGAGGTCGATTCTTTTGAGATAATAAAATTGTAGTTCTATCAAATAATGAATAAGAACGTACTTAGAATGGTTTGCAAGGGACACATTTGTCGTGTAGTATGAGTTTCTAATCAGTAGATGGTGCCGTGTCTCTTTAGCAATCCGTCATAGGTCAGCTAAATCAATCCAAAGCCATTGATATGTTTGGAGTGAAACATCTTTGTAGAATGAATCATTGCGTTCAAATTAGTTTTTTCAATTTTTTTCAAATTTAAATGTCTGCTCGAGTGGCCTCCATCAAACGACACCATCTTAGTGGTTATCTTGCTCCCGTATATAAAAAAGGTCGTTAATTTGTAGCGGTAAAGAGCTTTAAGCCTCTTCGAGAGCCCTTTCCATATAACACATGCAAATACAGCCACACGTAGGAAACAGTGAAAGCCTCTCTAACGTAACAGCTTTGCTCGCAAGCAAAGGCGTCCACAGAAGCGGAACGGTCTAACATACATGCAGCGAAAAAGCGGCTTCAATATGAATCTCATATCAGCCAACTTGCTCAAAAGCGTTTTTGCAGCCGTGGCTCACCGACATCTTCCAGTAGGCGCAATGCAACACACACTGAGTTTATAGGTCGACGAAGACGTGGACCTGAAAGTGACGGATTCTCTATCAGATGTGCTCGACCAAATCGATTCTGGATAGCTGGCCACATGGAAATCAGCTGAGGCGTCATCGTAAAAGCGGACAAGTCGTCACATGTGTTCGGTTCTTCACGAGCCACCATAAGCTTATTGTACGTAATTATTCACTAAGAATTGAGAAGGACACTTGCACATGTATAAGGGGTGTCCAGCTGACGCATACACACTAATTTCCTTGATACAAATTATTGAAAACTCCAATTTAAAGATCAATGCAGAGTTTTTTTCTGTGTGAAGGAGTAACGGAAAATGCGGTTTGCACGCACGGACACTGCAGGAAACTCGTCTGCAGGTGTGAACCGGTAGTGTGGGACCCCAATCCACTAAAAACGAGTCATCTTCCCATCCTCCCAACTGACCGGGAATTGCGTGTGCAAATACTTCAAACAATCGGGAGATCAATGCAGAGTCATATAAAGTTAAGATCCACCACTAATTGTAATTTTAAATCAACGGAAACTGTCAGCGTCATCGGTATCATGTCAAACTAATTTAGGAGCCTATTGCATGCAAACACTACGTGGGGCTCAATTGCGACTAGCAAAATAAAATATATCTGGAACAACCTTTGCCCTATTTGCCGTTCGGCACTCCTGCCTGAGAAAATCTCATATGACGTATTCAAACGCGTCGTAAGGTAATGAATGCTACGTTACAATAATTAGAACCGTTGCCATCAACGACATTACGCAGTTCTCTCGCAACTCTGGTGAGAGTCTGTCTGTATACCGCTGAAAAAGCATGACCTATTTTGAAAGCAACAAACTACATATTTCGTAGGGAAAAAGGAGCCGAAGCCACAGTATACAGTTTTGGATAGACATTCTAATACTATTAGCAAATCGTCCATTAGTATGTAAAAAACAGGCCACCTGCGTTTCTGCAACCACAAGTCTGGCTTTTATATTGGCCGATGTACTCGTGGGACACGTCCTAAGTGACGCGTAAATCATCGAGGCAAAAAGCATCAACTCTGTCTGAGATTAAGACGTTTGGGCTATATATTTATATATATATATATATATATATATATATATATATATAAGCGAAAAATAATATGTTATTATTGGCTGCTGCCAATAAAAATAACATTAACAAACGTCACACTCATTTTCTGGTTGTAAAAAATACTCAGGCGCCCGTACACGTAGTAATGTACTTAGCTAATGCGTTTCTAAACGCGTAACTTTAGTAGATGCTTGTACGCCCATACCGTCCTATGGTATGCTATTTTCCCTCTAACATTTTTAAAAGGAAGCAGAAAGTAGCAGAAACAACAACAACAACAGCTGCGAGTCTTGAACGTGGCAATTGTGCAAAGATCTATATCACTTTCACTGGTCGTCGTCATCGTCCTCGTCCCGCTTCTTCCAAAACAGATGTTGTGTTCTGTACAAACAAACAAACAAGCAAACTGCCGATCCGCACTTCCCACGCTCCGTGGATTTCCGGCCTTCCGGCACCGGTCGTGTTCCGAGCGTTAGTTGGTAGACAGAGATACAGGCGGTAACAGTACAGGCGGCACCGATAGCAGCTACTAGCAGCCACATCTACACCAAAGAACCCGAAACAGCTAATAATAACAGTAAGTAGTGGTAATAACGGGCATATATATATATATATATATATATATATATATATATATATAACGATAATAAATAGGTAGTAACAACGGGCTCTACAAAGAGAGACAGACAGACAGTTCTAGATTGAAATGCGAGGTGTGGGCGGTTTCTTTGCTCAGTCAGATTGTTGTGCACCAAAAAGGCGACGTTTTTGTCGGTGACGACAACGGCCGCGGCTTCGAAAAATAACTGAGACAAGAACAAGACGAAACAGATCAAGTAAACGAAGCAGAAGAAGAAGATAACAAAACAACAATACGCGACGACCAAAACAACAGCAAATAGAACGCAGCAACATTGAAGAGAAAGGGAAGACAAGCGGAGCCAAGCGAAAGAGAGAGGGATACAGATCGAATAGGAAGTGGCGACAATTGTTGTTGTTGCTGCTGCTGCTGCTGCTATTGTTGTTGGTGAGTTTGTTGTTGCTGTGGTTGAGTTTGTAAGCAGCTGTAGAAGCAGCCGTCAATATCCGATGTTCTGTCTCTCTGTCTCTCTCTTAGTTTGCTGTCGTGTTGTTGTTGTTGTTGTTGTTTCTATTTCCGTTCGATTCGTGTGTTTCGTCGCTAGCTGTCATCACTGGCCGCGGCTACAACAGTCATGTCGATATCGGAGCGTCGTGGTTGGTTGGTTGGTTGAGCGGCGTAAGTTGGCCTGCGATGATGGTCAGCTGTTGCTGATGTTGCTGTCATTGTTGTAGCTACATTGTTGCTGCAGGCGTTGTGTTATTGTTGCTGCAGGTGTTGTAGCTATTGTTGCTGCAGGTGTTGTGTTATTGTTGCTGCAGGTGTTATTGTAGTGGTGGTGGCGGCGATTGCGGTTGTTGTTGTTGTTGTTGCTGCCGCTTCTGCAACTGCTGTAAGAGCTAAATCGTGCTACATTAAATACTGGTGCGTGGTGGTTGTGCTTGTGCTTGTGGTGGTGGTGATGATGATGTGTTATAAGACACTGTGGTTACGTAGGATTGCTTGCTTGATGCCCAATGGGGGTCAGTTGGTTGGTCAGTCGCAGCTCCGAGTCCTGCCGTCTCCACCACCGTCGTCCGGAGTTCAATCGGGCTGATGATGTTGACGGGGGTATGCTCGGGTCGTCCCTGTGTATGATGCGTCTTATTGTTGTTTTGGTAGTTCTAGTGATGATGTTTGTTGTTGTGGTAGTTGCAGTGATAGTATTTGTTGTTGTGGTAGTTAGAGTGGTGGTGTTTGTTGGTGTTGTTGTTGTTGTTGCTGCTGGTTTTGCTGTGGCGGCTGTGATGATTTCTATTGTCGTTATTGTTGTTATTGTTGCTGCTGCTTTTCCTTCTGTGGTTGTTGCTCTTGGTGTAACCGCTCGTTTTTCTAGTTCTTTATTGTTCTCTTCTTGGGACTCTTTAGATCGTTGGCGATCTAGTGGATGTAACTCGGAGTTTGTTATTACTCTAACGGTACCTGCCACGCTCTCTCTATCCCTGCGTTCCTCTCTCTCTCGCCCTCCCTGAACCTGTTTATCTCTTGTTTCTGTATCATGTCGTAAGCCGCAGCTTTGACGCAGTTAGTGACGCTATAAGCTGATGAACTTTTTAGATCAAGTTGTTAGATGATAGTTGACCACTGCCAGCACAAAACAACCCACAAGGACTGTTAGGCCACAAGGACTGTTAGGAAAACCCTAGATATCTTAACATGTCCCGGCTCTCGGTGCTTTGAAGATATACCTCAGGTTGAGTTCCAAGCCCGTAGGGGACGGAGGATAGTCTAGAATTAAAAACAACCTCCTTAAAAAAAATTTTAATTCTAGCCCAAAACAACGCCGACAGTAGTGAATGACTTCTGTGACGAATATAGACGACTACCTACCACCACACTGGCGTTAGCGCGTTTTGAGTAAGCGCAATGAGCTATATTGCTGAAGTAACAGCTGTGACTGTTGTGATCTGCCTCTCGGCGACACCGTTATTGTATTCGTTTCTCGTCCTCCTCATCATTATTGTCGTTGTCGTCGTCGTCGTCGTTCTCGTTATGATCATCGATCGTATCATTACTGTTCGCTTGTCATCATTGTATCATCATTAACTTCTATCACGCGTAATTACAGCCAGATGAAGACGAAAACCTGTTACGTGTTATAGGGGCAATGGTGTCCAACTCGATTTCCTTATGATGACGACTCAAATCGGCGGCGGCGGCGGCAGCAGCCGCGCTAAACGAAATATCTGCCTAGAGACCAGGGCTCCAGGTGTCTGTGTTTTGCCATATGATTCAAAATCACTCAGTCTGCCTTTTGCCATATGATTCAAAATCACTCTCGAGTTCTGTCGGTCTGCGCGGTGTCATCGTGAAGCGATGTAGTAGTAGTAATTGTAGCAGCAGCAGCAACAGCGATAGGACTTTTTCAGATCTGTCAGAATCTTCAGATCAGATACCACTGATAGAGACCGCCTAATTACTTACTACACTCGAAGTAAACAGTTGGCTAACAATTTATTCGTAGCCATTGCTGCTCCCGCTGCGGTTCTTGCTGTTGGTCCTAGAATTAAAAAACGTGTTTTAAGGGAGTTAGTTGTTTTTAATTTTAGACCATCCTCCTATGCCAGTGACCTACGGACGGGCTGCTGGCTTGGCATCGCCGTGAGCATCATACTATTTATTCAATGAGGCACTGAGATCCGAACATGTTGAGATATTTAGTTGGCTTTCCCCAATAGCATTCCTTGTGACAGCAATTCTTGTTGTTGTTGTTGTTGTTGCTGTTGCTTCTGTGGCGGATATTTATCTCACCCTGCTGCGTTGTGCGGTTGGTTTCCGTCTGAGTAGCGAGCCTGTCCAAAAACGTCTGATTTGTTGTGTGGGTGTTACTGTTGTTATTGTCATCATCATCATCATCGTCATCATTGCCAGAGTGGGCCAATAGTGGTTGTGTCAGAGTCTATTTCTATATGTCTGCATGAAAGTACGTGCAAGCGCGTGTGTTTTTGGATGTCCGTGTGTCTGCTTGTTGGTGTCTCGTTAGGCCGATTGTAGGTGGCCACAGGCCACCAAAGGCCGCCCCTGTCCTGTTCTGACCGACTGACTAACGACTGCCCATACTGTCAGAGGTTTCGTCATCTCTCCTTCTCGGCGGACCCACCGTAGTCAAGCTGCTATAAGTACTCTTACTGATACTGCTGTTACTGCTCTGTGTAGGATACTAATACTGCTATAGCGTATATAGTGCTATATAATAGGCTGCTGCTCACTCGTATTCGATTCAGCTCGGGACTAGCCGGGTCTAGCCGGCTCAGCCGGATGTCCTGATGATGACGACGTCTGTCGCAGCTTAATGACATGGTCTTTGGCTGATCGGGGCTTGCTCGTTCGCTTGTTGTCGTCGTTGTTGTTGTTGTTGTCGTTGCTGTTGACTGTGTTAATGTTATTGTTGTTGTTGTTGTTGTGGTGGTGTTAATGTTGTTGTTATCATTGTTGTTGTTGGTGATGGTGGTGGTGGCGTTAATGTTGTCGTTGTTGGTGGCGGTGGTGTTAATGTTAATATTGTTGTTGTTGGTGGTGTTAATGTTAATATTGTTGTTGGTGGTGTTAATGTTAATATTGTTGTTCCTGCTCTTGCTGTTGTCCTGAAACGAACTGTGTTGTTCGCTCGACTGTTTTGTTTGTTGCAGCTGTCACCTCGTGAGCCGTCACCACAAAACGCGCGCAGGACCTAGGCCAGCGTTCGAGCTCTACGACGTGCGTGGTAGTAATCTCCGTACAACTCAGCTGTCGACGTTATTGTTATTGTTGTTGTTGTTGTTGTAATGGTTGTTAGTGCTGTTGTTGCTGCTGCTGCTGCTGCTGCCGCCAAACTGACTCAAGATGCTTGATTCCTACGCAGCACACGAAAAACGGACGACGGCTTTATGAGTTGGCTTGTTGTGAGCAAAGCGAGCCAAAGTGAGAGCTATTGTGACGGCATCTTCTTCTTGGCATCACCGCCGACGGTCTCAATACTGGTGTTGTTGTTGTTCTTGATGTCGTTTCGCTGCCGGATAAGCTTGCAGCGTTCTTTTAACCAGGCATAAACGACGACAACAACGGCCAAACGTTGTTGTTGTTGGTGTTGTTGTTGCTGCTGCTGTTGGCCATTGCTGACACTGGTTAGGTCAGTGGTTAAGTGGTTAGGTGGTTAGGAAGCCGGTTAAGAAGTGGCTCTACGCGCGTAGTGCCAGCCCGTGGCTAAGGAGTGGTGGTTAAGCAACACACAACAGTTAGCTACCGGGACGGTGGTGACGGTGAAATAATTATTACTCTGGTCCTGGACCTGCTCCTCCTACCACCACTGGTTATCGTTCAAGAAGCGAAGAAGCATCATCCCAAAACGACGACATTCGACGAGAACGGTGGGGGAGGCGGAACGCGGGAAAGACGATGTCGAAGCTTGACATTTGTGGAGTGGCGTGTCTTTTTTCTGCTCTACGGATGTGTCGCCTACGCGGAGTACGCTCTCATTTACTGGATGATCCTGCCGGTTCTCGGTGACAGGTAGAGCATGTACACTGATAGACACACACACATATATATATATATATATATATATATATATTCTTTATTTTTATTTATTTATTTTAATTTTAGTTTACTTTTCGATCGATAACGACAACAACTGTAACCGCGCGGGTTTGTGCCTAGTTGTCATCTTGTTTTAATTGATACGTTTATAAGATATATATATATATATATATATATATATATATATATATATATATATTTATTCTTTATTTTTATTTATTTATTTTAATTTTAGTTTACTTTTCGATCGATAACGACAACAACTGTAACCGCGCGGGTTTGTGCCTAGTTGTCATCTCGTTTTAATTGATACGTTTATAAGATATATATATATATATATATATATCTATATATATAATAATGTACTTTAAAAATGCATCTTATTATTTAATTTAAAATTGAATATCAACTACGTGACTTTGGCAATTCATTTGGTTACTGGGGAAAATTACATTTATATATATATATATATTTTTTTTTCTTTTTATTTGTTATGGGACGTTTTTGTGCTAACTTTGCTCATAAAAGAGCCTTTATAGGGTAATCGTTCTTGTCAGGCAACGCACAAACATAGTCTAATATTTGTTGATGTTTAGGTTTGAGCTGGTGCTTCATCATGTTGTAGCGGAGGCGCCGGGTAACGTAACGTGGTGCACTCCCCAAATGTACATAATGAAAACTAATGTTACAGATTTACGGATGGAAATTAGGATGACGCCTAACAAGGGACACTTAATGGCGTGTCAACTAGAGAGAACTGGTGCCTTAATATCGGGTAGATTCATATCGGGCAAGAGCTTACTGAGAGGGGCGGATCGGAGCGCCTTTTAGCTGAGTT
The DNA here is from genome assembly GCA_003439945.1 of Dermanyssus gallinae. Classification (NCBI taxonomy): domain Eukaryota; kingdom Metazoa; phylum Arthropoda; class Arachnida; order Mesostigmata; family Dermanyssidae; genus Dermanyssus; species Dermanyssus gallinae. The sequence goes on along the minus strand of QVRM01005591.1, from coordinate 44,509 downwards.
AAGGGAGACGGTTACTGAGTTGACATTCGATTCGCGAGATATCCGCTTGGCATGTGCTTTGTATTATACATTGTGCGCGTGTTATATCGTTGTTTACAGTACCAAGAGTATCATTTTAAATAGATTAACATCCTTCCTCCCCCCCCCCCCCGCGCCTAAGTTAGTTGACACTACATGTACCAATTGTGCAGACAGAACTAGACTTTTTTAGGGATATAATAACTAGGCAGGATGATACTGCGGTCGTTGATTGTTGTGTTATCGATAACTGACAGAAACCTCTGTCTGTCTGGGTTGATGAGTGTTTTGTTCTGTGGGGAAAGACGTACCTATTGTTGGTGCCATTTTTGGGTAGCGTGTAATTTTCGCTTCGCTAGAAATGGCCGGGCCCGTTTGTACGCCTCCTAAGTTTCCTAACGAAGCGTGGCGAGTTTTCTACTTCTACTATGGTTTGCTTTATTTTAATCGTCAGCAATTAATGGTATACCGGAGAATACAATGTTATGTGTGTACAGTATTATGTTGCCTTTTGTTTAGTTGGTTAATTAGTACCGCCAGTGACATCAGTAGTGGTATTATCATTACCACTAGTTGTATTAGTACCATATTGCCATCATGTATGGTGTAAAACGCGCACCGCCAGAATGTCTTGGTTGTTTCAGCATATATCTGTTATTCATAAAAAAAACGACTTTGCATTACGAATTGTCTGTAAGGGGTGAGTGATTGAAGCTCTTGTAAACGGCCACAGAACTTGCGCCGATCCGGAGGTGGTCGCTTCGCGTCACTGAAGAGCATTTCTACTAGTTAAAGAGTTCGTTGATGATTTGTTCTAGTAAAAGGACCCGTTGGTGATGCTGATATTCGTCACATTGGCCTAATTTCATTAGTTATTAAATAACTACTTTTTTTCTACCTTTTTCCTCGTTTGATAATGAACGAAAGGTGGTGGTTCTTGTAAGAAGACTTTTGTTCATAACCTACTCGGTCCTGTGCAATTCCTGGTGCGTCCCCTACACACTGGGCTGTTTCCTTATGGGTCGTGCGTCTAGTTCAAGTATTTCAATATAGTCTATTTCTACAGGACATCTATAGAAGTTTTCAGGTATGCAAAAAGTAGTTTTTGCATGTGTCTATACAATTAAATTCAATTGCGCGGCGACTCTAACAACGTCAGATGTGTCGGCTTTGTTCAGTCTTAAAGTTTAGAGCGGTTAGGTACCACAGAACGGTTTTTGACACATTTTTTTGACAATGTTCTTACGTTTGTAATGCTGTATGTATGTTGGTTCTTGTTGTTTTTGTTGAAAATGACTGTTGCTGCTGATGACGATATCACCGGGGGTGCAGTCTATGGGGTGTGGTGCACGCAGCGCTCTTCAACGCCTTCCTTCTGCTAGCACTTTGGGCGCACGGGCGTGCTAGCTTCGGCGACCCCGGAGTCGTGCCCCTGCCGAAGACCGATATTGACTTCTCGACGGTCCTACAGCATCAGAACAACGTAAGTTGAGTGACGTAAAATATTCGACAAAGAAAACTGCACGCACGACGACAGTTACAACACCAATGCAATGACATCATTGTTCGCTGTTCTTTAGAACCCTTCGAATGTAAGCTTGCTTAGAGATGTTTCTATTCTGCTGTATATGCAGTATGTATATATATATATATATATATACATACGTTTTATATTTTAAGTTTCTGCTCGTTGTTAACCCGACGTCTACATACACGTTTATATAAGTTGTTTGTATTGCTCCCCTGAGAGAGCCCGGCTGATGACTTAAACTGAAGAGAGTACACACTAGAAAAACAAGTGCATATTTATACATAGATGACCTTTGAATAAAGTTTCTCTTGATTTGACTAGATTCTCAGGGAGAGTTGTTGTGGAGAAGCTTTCTTGGCACGTGCAAACATACGAGAACATTTCTTTGTTACCAGAGCGAGTGACCTTTAAATCTAATTCCATTCCGCTACTCCTAAGACTGTAGCTTACTCGGAGCTCATTATTGTCTGCTCATCTATGCGGCATTGGACGGCACATACCAGAGCAGTAATGATCAAGCAGCTTCCGTTCTATGATAACTCACAGCAGCCCTTACAAAAAAAGGAGCGAAAATAGTGCATATGTGCTATGCGTGGACAGTGTATAGTCTAGTATAGAGCTCTGAAATGGGTTTGTAGTCTCGTTGCGTTATCTACGAGTTATTCTCGCCCCTCTCCCCCTCATCGACGTATTACATGTCGTCATATTGCTTTCCAGCGTCTACGACGCGTTTCGCAATACGTTCAGGTATGTACGAGTACCCCTGCCCACTAGTGCGGAAATAAATAATGGACTATGATCGGATATATTCAGTGGTGTCCTCTGCTTCTTGGGCCGTCCGACGGGAGATTTCAACCCGGGACGGCTGAGCACTTTGGACAAGTTTGCTCACGGCATTTTTATTTTTCAGGGTTTTGCTAACTTTTTTGTTGTCAATGTACGAGTTACACGTTTACATGCCATTGTCTTAGAACTATTCGTAGTGTTGGCATTTATGTGAATTTGTTTCTAGTTGCAGTTGGGGTCCATTTGCCCTGTCGGCATATCTTTGGGCCACTAGCTATGTGGAGGCGTCATATAGAGAATGTAAATTGACAAATATTCGCGACAGATGAGTGCTAATTCTAGATTTTATTGGGAGGTCGTGCATTGGTGCCATTCTTAAAGATTAGAAGTCGGGGGAACTTGTTCAATTACTTTTTTTTGTGTGTGTGGAACAGGCACTCTAACGTTCAAGACAGACGATGCACATATATGCTCGTATATATCTACATACTTAGGTATATGTCCAACGGCGAAGATACCATGCTTCGATGAACATCTACCCACCCGTGCATTATGGGACAATATGGGACACGGTTCACAATGGAAATTGCCAGTCCTATGTAGCATGCTCGTGTATATCTACATATGTATATGCATGTAGATATACGAAAGCAGTACTACTACTGCTGCTGTATAAGACTGGCGTTTTCCATTGGAAACCGTGTCCCATAATACACGGGTGGGCATATCATTCATCGAAGCATGGTATCTTCTGCGTTGGGCACTTCTTGTGGTTAAGAACCTCTCTTTAAGGCGCCTTTCTGGCAACAACTTTGCTCATGCGCATGATCTCGTCCGAAGGAGCCCGCGTTTAAATACACGTTATCCTCCCATATAGGGATCAAATGTGTACTACGCAGTGATGTGACAAATAGCGAGCCCCAGAGGAAGCACTGTGTTGGACATTCAGCTATTTTAATGGTTGTGCTACTTACTGAGTTTGAGGGTAGGAGGATTCCGGGGCTAGTGCGTTTGAGTGTGCGCATATAACTGGTGGGACTGTCTTTGTTGATAGTGTGGTATGATGTGAGAGATACGTTTTCTTGAAGGAAAAAATCGTCTATTTATAGCGCTTACACTGCTTGTTAGACTCTGTGTCACCGTGGACTTTGACGACTCTATTAAATCTGGATAACATCATTTAGTTATCGGCCAAGTTGGTAATGTGGCAAAATGTCTACGGATACGTGAACAAACAAATGACTACTGAAAATATAGGCTAAGGAGTAGCTGCAACGCAACTTACATGGGTCTTGCGCAGTTATTGCCCAGGGAAATTATGCTTAATTATATACACGAAACGCATAAGATGTACACGTTCATACTTGGGAAAGAGTAGTGTTTGAGTTGAAACTAATAAATTTGAAAGCCTCAAAATTGTGACCTTCGGATATACCAAAAAGCAGATATGTTACAAGCGCTTAAACAACTGATTCTCTCTTTCTCTCGCTCTATATATATATATATATATATATATATATATATATATATATATATATATATATATATATATATATATAATCTTACTATGGAAACGCGTGTCCCAGAAGAAAAACATATTTTGCCAGGTGATACTCGAATAATTGAGAGTTGGCTTCTTTATATTTGTCGAGGAATGTGCTGATGCTTCTCCTGTTTTGTTTTCAGATACAAAACACACGCCTTGTAAGTTTATTCGAAATGATCCTTTGCTTTTTATCGAGCATTGTAATCATCTGGAATATTTTCATACTCTATATGAATGTTTTCCACGTGATAGAAATCCCGTTGTATATGTAGCTAGAATCTGTGGATCTGCAATTTAAAGTTACATTTTCCAATATCAGCCTTTGTAGTGCTCTTCCAGCGGACTTGGGTGTCTGCCTGGAGTATGAATTTGCTCATATATTGCGAGAATATTGCGCACATATATATGTATATATATCTATATATATATATATAATAGTTATATAATAATATATATATATTATATATATATATATATATATATATATATATATATAGATATATATATAGATGGGTGGTGCTAGTGTTATTTTTACGTCCACAATAGGCGGTGCGCTCTCTTGTGACATGGATTCCAGCACACCATACGCCTGATTGTAAGCGATGTACAACTAACTGATAGACTGGCCTTGTAGACAATGAGGGGTGGTCGCTGTGCAGGCACCGTTGTCGCGAGCGCTGTTACTGGCTGGTTACAATGATGGCAAGATCGCGCGTGATAATTAATGGTGGAATTGATTGGTTAATGGAGGATATTATTACTGGTCATTGATCACACTGCTCACTCACCACTTGTATGCGTACGTGTGACTGTGTGTGTTGCTGTGTCTGTGTCGTGTTTACACTTGTGCCGTTCACCACCTCTTTCGCTGGTTGCTGGTGGTAATCATTGCAGAATAGCGAATGGACAATTTGCGCCCGCTGCGAGACGTACAGGCCCCCGCATGCCCATCACTGCCGAATATGCAACCGCTGTATTCGACGAATGGATCATCACTGCCCATGGTATGCCTACCTAAGTGCCTACCTGTATACAACGAAGAACCAACTAGCTATCGCACCAGCACTAACGCTAGCAACAGCCCCGGCCTAGCTGGCTTTTTTTGTATGTCGTGTCATCGTCTGTGCGCGATCTGCACTCTCTGGTCGGACACAGCTGAGAGATGCGCTTTATTTCATATATATATATATATATATATATATATATATATATATATATATATATGAATTATTGAAAAAGGGTTACAATAGAAGCAAAGTCGTTTCGAATCTGTGAACGACGTGCAATCCTCCGGGCAAATGAGTTGTTCACAACGTCCACAACAACGTCCACACCGTTTTTTATGAAATAGGGGGCATTCGTCGTTCTATTTGAATATAGCATGTATACTCCATACACATATGTATGTTTGCTTTATATATATATATATATAGATATACAAGGTCATTCATGTTGTTATTACTTCTTTCGAGGTTTGATAGAGCTCGGCAAGAAAATAATTTTTCCGTATGGAGGGAGGACGCTGAAACGTCTTGTTTAGGAGAGAGAGTGAAGTATAAAAGTAGTTATTCAGCTTTTTTTCTCCTATATAGTTGTGCGAAATCTACGTTTGCGAGAGAACCAGTCAACGCACGAAGGAACCGATTACACCAGCGTGTTCGGGGGAAAATTCGGCAGGGGAAGACACTTCACTAGCTTGCGTAGCAAAAAGTGAATACACAGGTTGAGAAAAGTCATAAAAAGTCGATATGCTGTTATGTCGTACGTTAACGCCTTTTTGTGATAAATCGTAAAATTTTTCCATTACGACCAAAAATGTATGTCCAAAAGACCACTCTCACGGAATAGCAAATTTAATGCTCACCACTTTTGTACCAAAGTGATGATGCTGCGTTACGTAGTTGTCAAGTCACTAAGCTTTTTCGATAGCCATATCGAAAGCGAGACATGCATATTTGCATAGGGCGTATGAGAAAGTTAGGTACATATTTTGAGGTTTAGTAGAACTCAGCAAGAGAATAATTTTTCCTAGTGGAAGGAGGGAGCGGAAACGTCTTGGCAAATTTGTACGGTTCTGAACTGTGAAAACTTGCACGTAAAACATAACAACTATGACTGTCGAAAACGCTTAGTTACTTGACAACTACGTAACGCAGCACCATCACCTTGGTACGAAAATGATGGGCATTAAATTTGCTATTGCGTGAGAGTGGTCTTTTGGACGTGCATTTTTGGCCGCAGCAGAAAAATGTTTCGATTTTTTTTAATGAAAAAGCGTTAACGTAAAATATCGACTTTTCATGACTTTCCTTAATCTGGGTATTTTTGCTACGCAAGCTAGTGAAGTGTATTCCGTTGTGCAGAATTTTCCTCCGAACACGACAGTGTAATCGGTTTCTTCATGCGTTGACTGGTTCTCCCGCAAACTGTAGATTTCGCATAACTATGTAGGAGAAAAAAAGCTGAATAACTACTTTTATAAATTTCACTCTCTCTCCTAAACAAGACGTTTCCGCATCCTCCCTCCATAGGGAAAAATTATTTTCTTGCCGAGCCCTATCAAACCTCGAAAGAAGTACAATACTTCCTGAATGACCCTGTATATATAGTTTTTTTTTCTATTTCATACTCACTATATACATGTCTGTTGGGCCATTTATACGGGTAGACATATACGTGTTTACTGGCTGAGCCTTGCATTTAAGTGGCAATTCGCTAACGAGCAAGCTTTCTTGGATCCACACATCAAATTAGTGTGTATTACATTCAAAGATTTTAATTTAACGCAAAATTCCTAACATATAGCATGTAATAGGTGTGTTTATATGCGACGAAGCACGTGAAGGAGAGGACGAAAATGGCTTTATTGCATATATAATAACCCTTTATTGGATTTGTTGCAATATCGTTTTTTATTAACTGGGCGATTTTAATGTCATTCATGTGCACATAACGACTATTCAAGCAAATTTACAACGCTGAAATGCGCATCCTACGACTCTACCTTCACAGGCCACCACGAATGTTGTTTGGCTGAGTAACAACATAATGAAGCGAGATCATCGTCGCATGCTATTTTTCGCAAAAATAGTTTTTGCACGCACACAAGTTTGGAAACGCCAAGGGTGCAGTGTGAAATAACATGCCGCAACACGATGGCATGTCACTTAAAAAAGACTGTTATTTACAACATTGACTTGTAGCTATAATATGGTCAGGCTTGGAATGACGCACATCTCAACCTGAACGTGCAGGATTTACAACACAGGGGAAAACTATGTTCATTCGTATCCGATATGTCAGTCACTGAAGCTATGTACAGCTTTTTCAAATACGAGCATTCGTATCACATTTGAGTTGAAAAAGAAACTTTTATAAATAAGGCTCTTTAGCATTTTTTTCGCTGCAGAAAACCAAAAAATAGTTTTAATCAAAATGCGTCGGCCGGGAATCGAACCCGGGCCACCCGCGTGGCAGGCGAGTATTCTACCACTGAACCACCGACGCTGACATGATCAATTGGAAGCTTGCAAGTACCGCTACCCTTCCACTTTGACTTATTTTAATGGATACGCTTTGCTTTTAACATACTACGTATATTGGGTATTTTTCGTGACCTGGGTTGGGCAGTTAAAATGTGCACCCGTTAGATATATATATATATATATATATATATATATATATCTGTCTGTGCAGCTGCAAATTAAATGTTTTTTGTTTACAAGTAGTCCGATAATTTTATTCAAGTATTCTTAACCAGGAAATAAATTAACTGGACTCAAATTAACGTGTGTACTGCTCTTGGGTTACTAATATGCGGTCAAGTCGGTATCAACCGTGCACTCGTAGCAGCGTCCGACATTCGTTCCGAGAACCGCTGCGGCGTTTCTATGATACTAGGGTGACGTTACCCTAATAATAACAGCCTTCTTTCCTGACTCGTACTGATGGTTAATCGGCAGGTTTCGTCTCCACGGACGCCGTGAAGATAACGAATATGATGATGATTGCCGTCATTGTAGCACGCATACGACGGCAGTAAAAACATCGCTTTTTGTTTACTATTGCAGGATCAACAACTGTGTGGGCGAACTGAACCAGAAATACTTTCTGCAGTTTCTTGTGTACACGGGCATTACCTGTTCGTATGGTGCGATGGTTGTTGGAGTTTCTTGGCACCTTGAGCCCCCGGACGCCGACACGACTCCTCTATCCGAGTATCGACAAAACAGGCTCATACACACGGTATGTACGGGTCAATTATAGAAATTGTTACGTATTAGGTATGAATAAATAAGTGGCATATAATTGTATATATATATAAACGCTTACAATGAAAAAATCTAAGAATGAATCAAAACAAGAAAATATAGTTGAAGGTATGCACTCAATGAAGTGAGACATCCTTTTGAATTTGGTTAGTTCCTAGGAATGGCTGCTAACCTGGTTTGGTACCTCGTCTAGGGCATCCGCTGTTGCCTAGCCACGGTGGGTTACTGTATACTTGAGAATCTAGCGTGTTTCTGGGCTCTCTAATAGGTTTTTTTCTGGGTGAGCGTCATTGGCAATAGACAATGGCAATACTCAAGCTCAAGAAACATAACGTATATTTTGTAAACCGATGATTAAAATCAAGGGATGAACACCACGCTATTGTCTTTATTGATTGGCAAAACGTTTCCTGGGGTCTTTATTTCTTTATTTTAAAAATTCCACTTAGAGACCATCGCCACTTGGCACTGATGAATATCAAACGTTCACATCGATTTCGAGTCCATTGTGCAGAGATCGACTTCGTACTCGGTCCCCGCTTAAATGTTTGCCCACCAGCCGGTGTAGATCGATACGCAGCGTACAGTTATAATAGTTTTGCGATAAAGTACAGTACAGCTATACACATGCATGCCGTGCCTATTGCAGGTGATCTTTCTGGTCGAGTGTCTACTGTTCGGGCTGTTCGTCGTCGTGATCTTCTGCGATCAACTGAGCAGTGTCATGCACGGGCCGCAGGAAGGCAAGACAGCAACGCATGCATCGGGTGTCTACCCTTTTGGCTATCCGGCGAATCAGCATCAGCGGCGGAGCAAGTCCTGCCGCAGTAGCATGCGAGACGTCTGCGGCAGAGGTGCTCACCTGCCCCTAATCGTTTTACACCCTCTCTTAGCACTAATCACGATGGCCCGTAGATAGTTTAATCTTTATATATATATATATATATATATATATATATGGGGTCCCTTCATCTCTTTGGCCCTGGGAGTTGGACAGTCACGGCGTGTCGTGCCCGCGGTCGATTACTATCGTTTGGTAAAGAAAGCCTAACTCCAGAGTGAAATAAGTTATAGTTGTGAGCACCACAACGTAACGTTTAGAAACAGTTGGAGTGTCTTTTGAAGTTAATTGGTCTACTAATATTTGCTCTCAATATTGATAAAACTCAAGTAGATTAAGGTCGTCACCTATCCGGGTAATTCCAGACATAGTTTTTAATAGACTTGTGAATAGTTTTGTTAGAGGAACTATTTATAAGGTAATCGCTTTACCGTTGTTATGGGCTTTGTAATGGTTGCTAGTAATTAATAGTTGTCTTTACGTTTTTGCTCGAAAAAAAATATGTATATATATATATATATATATATATATATATATATATATATTTTTTTTTTTTTTTTTTTTTTTTTCCGCTGCATCATGGACTTGCATATTTGGCATACAATGTGCGGCGCATGCCGAAAACGGTCTATCGAATCCAATATGTGCAGAGACGAATCGACAACCTTCAGAGCCCCACAGCAAGTCAGCTTGATAGACAGACCGACAAACACACACAGAATGCAGCCGTTGGTTAATGCCGCTTACGATAGAGATGTAATGTATGATCGTACATAATCAGCACGCGGGCGCAGTAAGACAGAACACCAAATTACGCGATTTGTCATCTTCTGTCAGAGTAATTTCGGCAGAAGCAATATATATATATATATATATATATATAATTTTCAAAATCAGTTATGGTCAATCAATAGCTTACGTAAGGGCTTTCTCGTAAAAAGCAATAGGTAGAAGAATATTACATTACAATAACCCAGTCAGAATCAATTCAGTCTGCAGCTTCCCCACATAGTGAAAACTATTTATACACATAGACACACACAAATTAAGATCAAATGGTCTTCGTCGTGAAAAGCTAAAGTGAACACAAATGTTCAGTTGAAACATGTTTGCCTGCAGACATCGCTGCAAGTACAGACGAGCTTCGCTCGTTGTAGCAGTAATCTGCCGCGCTGGTAAATTTCCCTATTTTGATTTAAAAAAACTTGTTGTGTACTGACAACAAGCTTACTCAAAGTAATATGTCTGACTTTGATTAACTTAAACTTGACGGATCTATCGAGACCCGCGCTTTTTATGTTGTTAAATGTGCAAATCTACGAGGATTTGTTGATTTACGAGGTTAGTTATTGGTTATGAGTTATCTAACCGGTGGCGGTAAGCATTGTCGACAGAGCGTACTTGGGTTTGATTTAATGCCATATAGAGAAATGCCAATTTCGCGAAGTTGCCTAATACTATTTGGTATGGTACAGTGTGGATGTGCTAATTTTAGATGTACGGATGGACCACGGGGGCTTGCACATCTAAACGATGTGCACGCGATGTATGAATATATAGGCATATATAGCTTGCGTCATGCACGACACCATTGCTGTGGAGACTTATTTCGAACGGACTTTTGTGGTTGCGATTTTAACGCCTGTGCCGCTCGCACTTGCTCAACCAAACGTATACCTAGCTGACTAGCGCCGTTTAAAACCGCGAAGGTGAACGTATGTGTATATATGTGTGTGTGCCGGCCTTTCCACATCATAAGCATAAGATACTATTCGTCTAATCAATTCCACCGAATCGTCAACCTTTTGTAACCAACTTAACAGTGTTCTGCTGCTACTACTCTACTACTACTACTATATGGATGTGTTGAATAATTTTTGTCCTAATACACTTATACACGCTGGCTGTTTCGGAAAATTGTGCGCTTACCGCCACTTGCAGTCAGACGAGAGTCAATCGATGGGTTTGTTTCCGTGTGTCACCCCTTAGGTGCCCTTTGGACGTGGGCGATTCCGTGTACCGCGCCGCCGCATTCATCTCGCTCGTCGTACGAGGTCTGACCCGCGGCCCACGCGGAGTTGCAGCAGCAGCAGCACCATCAGCACCAGCACCAGCAACTAGCTTACGCGGCGACCTACCTTCCAGATGGCAGCGGGGGTATAACGGCCGCCATGCCGCCACCGCACCTGTTGATCGACCCCCGCCAAACGGCCGTTGGAGGAGGAGGAGGAGGGGGGCGTATCGTTGCCCCGTTTTCGTTTGAAGTGACCACCGAATAGTGACCACGGGGAGATGAAGCCTTGTGGCCGGATGCCGTGTTTTTCGGACACGCATCGTTTTCCTCATCATTATCATCATCATCGGCACCATCATCATCATTCGCACCGTCTTCATCATCATCATCACCATGATCATGATCATAATCATCAACGAGACTTGAGAGTGAATATCGTCTAAGGTGGCATCGAATAACGCTTGTCTAACTGCTGGTCAGTTATGGATGAGTGCGCTGCTTTGACGGTACTAGAAGAAGAAGACGAAGAAGAAGAAGAAACCTCACGCCAAAAAGTGTCGATTTTTTTGTCATGCCACGGCGTCGTCGACAGCCAGTTGTTTACGGCGACAACGACGAACCACCACAATGACGAACAAACCCGAAGGGCGGGAGTGTTTTCATCAGTGGTTTATTTGCTCCTTGCCAGTTTTGCTCATAGAGGAAAAATAACCCAAGTCGATGGGCGGATGTATGCGGTTGCTATACCTAGGTGGCTAGTGCCGGTAGAAACCGCGAAGGTTAACGTATGTGTATACATGTGCGACGGCCCCGTTCGATATCATAAGCATAAAATCTCTTCAACTCCGTATATATGCCACCGTAGCACTTTCTTCTCTCCCTCTTTCCCTAATCTCTTTTTCTTCCTCACTTACTCCGTTAAGCTTTGCATTTGAAAGCCTCAGAGATGTTTTGGTGTGCAAGGTCAGTTCCGCGGGTTAAAAGTATACCACCGTTTACAGCTTAATTATGTGTTTGTCTGACGCTGGTTCACGTTTGGCGATACACGCAATACGACTTAATATTTTCACAACACAGCCCAATTATTTTAGGCGCTTGCGACTCAAACATTGCCCTTTATTTTGGAAATCACTAATCAAGCTTCGCATGGATGAGATCTTACCTATTTATGAGTTAGTCAAAAAATCATTGCTTTATGACGTATTATTGTCATCTTTGAAATAATAAGCCGTGGTTAACCCTTGTCGCTATACTTAGCGATGTTGTTTGTGCAATCTTGTATATAATTTTTTTAAGTATATGTATATATGCCTATATAGTAATAATAGTTATAAAATAGAAGCATAACCTTTAGAAAATTGTACGTTAGAGACAATGCTCTGTACTATAAGATAACGATATCAACATAGAGTACATAAAGATGCGCATGCTTCGGCATTTTCCTTCCGAATACATGGATGTGCATTGTACATAGATCTCGACCGTCTGTGGCAGCGATTTCACGTTCTTGCTGGAGTATTGAAGTCCTGTACAGGCTGTTCCCACAAGACGGTTAAAGATCTAGCGAGTTTACTCATTTCCAAGCATACATAGCTTGACGACGGTTAATAGTTCGAAGACTTGGGTAAAGGTGTTATTGTCGCCGTTCAAAGGAAGCCCAAGTGACAAAACCAAAGTTATGTTCAATCGGATCTGTCGTGCTGTACCATAGTCGTCGATACAGATGATTGCGATCTAGATTTATGGAAAGACTATTTAACAGACAACATGTTTTGCCAATCAATAAATAACGTGTTTGATTCAATCGCACACTAAATGCCATTGAAGTTAATGTGTATGCAATTACTCTTCCGAACGTCAATGATTTATGCTTGTAGTACTGGTATTGTTATATATTATGGCCTACTAACATAACGAGGGAGAAATGATTGCCTCTAAGCAAGCTTTTTCATGATGTTAATATAGGGCGCAACGTTTTTTCCGGTGTTATCCCTCACGCGTCATCTAGACGTGGGTTCAACCAATTAAGCGGAGTCCGCGCACAAAACCTGCGTTGCTTCTTTGAACGTCTGGCGACAACCTCTGTCGTACGAACTCTATAAATCGTGGATCTTTCAAGATAAAGGTGACGCTGAGCGTAGTCGTTTAATAGGCTTGTACGTCGTTGGACCCGGTCCACCTAGCTTTTCGAGGCGTTTCAATTGATAAAGTCGTGCGGATAGTCTTCCTTGCCGTCGTGCGGATAATCTTCCAACCCACTAAAAGGCGGGAGGCGCCACGAGCGTCCTCTAGCCACATCTTTCGCGCGTAATAGAACCTATGAAGTAGATGCCTGCCGTATGATGACCACCATATGACCAAAACTATCCTGTGGCGATACGTCGAGTTTCTGCAGAGGCGGGCTAGGGTGGAGCTAAACGAGATCGTATGGTCGACATTGTGCACCATCCTCGACGTGAAAAGCGTGTACGTGTTTTCTTGCGACTTCCCAATCCGCACTATATAGGTTTCGAAATGGCTATGACCCGGGAGGACCTAGACCGAAAAAAACGTGAGTGTCCCCTGGCCTGTTATACAAGGGGTAAGTAACGGTTGACCGGCGGATTTCAAGGCCCAATTAAAATATGTTATTGAAGGCGACATGTGGTATAGCCAGAGCTCAATAAACTGGACAATCTGTAATGGCCTTGCGCACACACGTTATCTCCACAAGGGCAGATGTGGAGGCGGACCAAGTTTGCTCCTAGGTGTTGTTCGTCGTTCAGCAACGTATCAAGTTATGCAAAGGGCAACCATAGCCCTGTACATTTTTCTGAGGCCCCTCTGAGTCAGGCCTGATGTATGAAGGTGGCCTGCTCACGGAGGTGCGCCAATTTGGCTTCTCCGAAGAGTTATGGAAAGCACTCTGCCAAAAAGTAGTAGTGGGTCTGGAACCAGTCAGATCTTTGAGACTCTTTTTAGATAATCTGAACACTTTTTCTATGCTACCTATAAATAGTTTAGCAAATCTGTAATATCCAAGGAATGCCACTCGGTCTGAACCTTTTACAAAGACCTCTGATTTCCCTGCGTTTCGAGACAACTGCTTACATCAATCAAAGCCGTTCAGACTACAGTAGATCCGAGGGCGCCTAAGGGTGTTGTCATGGAGAAATCCGATGCCACTTCCCCGTGAAGTAAAGATTCTAGATAATGCTAATAAGATGCTAGGTAAATAACTAAGAGGTTTGAGCCGCCGACGATACGTCTCTTTCTAGAAGCCTGGGCCCAACTCGTTTTTACACGTCAATGTGCCTCTCGATCGGTGTTCTGAGGCCTCAAACCCGAAAGTCTGTATTTATCAAAACGCCGGAAAATTCCTTAATTAATGAACGTTAGTTAACGGGCGTCATTTTTCTGTGGGGTAAACGTAGGACCACCGCCAACCGTCCAGTTTCATCTGCTTCACTGACGCCGGAGCTCATTCGACGGGCCCTTACTACGAAACGAGGGGCCCTTGTTCCGTGGTAGAGGTTCGTGTGCGGCCGACAGATTAATCGAAGGAACGCCTTGCTAGCTATTGGGAGACTAGCAGATATAAATTAGCGAGGTGTTATGTGCCAGCTAAGAAGGAAAATCTTAAGAAAGAACAGGTTCTCCACTATGAAGGAACATTTGGGATAAGAAAAACCGTTGTTGCTCTCTGCTAAGTTAGGCTCTGGTTCTTTAGATAAGTTTAGCTGGCTATCAAAATCGCTCGTCGATAAAGCCGTAATTGCCAAATAAAAAAGGACAGCCACCTTAGTTGAAGATACTTTTTACGGTTCTACGTTACATCAACCCTCTGAAGGAACATGTGAATCAGTATACGATGGACGCAAGCAAAAGACATCTGCAACAGAAAATCATATCAGCAAGATAACACATCATAGCTTCCCAGTAAGCCGTAAACCGTGCGTTCACGTCAGGCCGACATCATGCTGGATTCTAATTGTGTTATCGTGGTTAAGGTTTGGACAGCGACGTACCGGTGCCCTGCACCGTGGCTTTCTCCTACTTGAAGCATGCTACAAAGATATCTGGATGGGTCGCAGACTCCGCAAACACTGACGTTAAGCGTCAGAAACTTTGGGCTTTGTCAGCAATGACACAATACATCGTTTACGTACACTGGCGAAAGAAATCAGAGAAAGCACCGACGAGCTTTGCAAGAAAAACATCTGTGAGACAAGAGTTATATTATGCAGTATGCACGAGAAAGAACTGCCGCGTTAAACTGTAATAGAATACAACTATGTCTCCTTATCTTGATGTTACAATTACTTTTGCACTTCCGAGGTAATATATCCAGTTTTATTTTCTTAGATTTCTTGGTCTGGCATATGCGCGCTGCGCATGCGCCAGCTGCATTTTTTTCACGGCAACTGCATTTATACAGACAAGGCTGACCACCGCTTTTCGGCAGCAGCAGGGGCGAACTGCGACCATCATTAGTAAAGTCACAATTTCCTCGATAATCTCACACTCTAGTCTAGAACGAAATAGGCTCATATGATAAGCGGTGCTTGCACCTACTTGGGCGACAGCTCATTGGAACCTGGATGAGTCATCAAACAGAAAACACGTAGAATTGAAGAAGTAATCCGACCACATGTTTACTCAGCATATTTATTTCACTCCTATTGAAAAAGTTATTAGAATATCTCAAGCTGCTCAAGAATTACTGCATTGTATTTGTTGCAGCCATGGGTTGAAGTGTGATAGCCCGCAGAAGATAACTGAAAAACGCTTATCATACAAACCATGAATGTATTATGTCAAAAGCGACATTATCTAAAACTATGAATAAGGTTTAGTCCAATTTTTTTCGCAGACTATACAGTTGTAGTAATGTTGATAGCATCACCCAAGGTATTGGAAAATGTCCGAACTGCATGAAAATGCCTAACTTAAAATGCGCAAACGAATTAGGACAACAAATAACACATCGCATTAATTAAATATTCACCTAAATAATCTTAGAACCAATACCACGATAACTCCTGTCGAAACTGCAAAAACAAGGAGAGTACATAATATGCTGTCGTGGCGCATGGCACAAATGCAGGGCATGTATTTGCAAGATTGAAGAAACAATATGTTGTACAATCTGCGAATTTGTTGTAACTATACACGCCTTTTGATTGACTAAACGTGTTTTGACTTTAACTTGAAAACAAATTATTATCTAAAAATAAAAGATTGCGTCGGCCGGGAATCGAACCCGGGCCACCCGCGTGGCAGGCGAGTATTCTACCACTGAACCACCGACGCTCTACGCACAGATCGCGCGGCGAGCGAATGGCGTCTGTAGCACTGCCGCTACTTGGTTTCCGCCAAAGAGAACATTGGCAAAGGAATAGAAAAAGGTACGTGGTATCTATATGAGTTGGAAAATGTAGGAAAACATATCCGCCTTGCCCCGGGTGAGGATCGAACTCACGACCTTCAGATTATGAGACTGACGCGCTGCCTACTGCGCTACCGAGGCGGATGCGTGTACCCGAAAGTAATCTCTAGCACCGAATAATGCCATATTAACGTCGACGAATAATGTCGTTTTTGTCGTGCCGTTATTTTTGCAAAAAAAGACAAGAAGGTATATTGGACAACTGTGCGCGTTTATCCCGTAAAACCGCATGCAAACTAGGTTACGTGAAGTATAACAAGGACTAAGGTTCCAAAGGATGCACGCATAGCGTATCTGCTTTAACTATTGTATTTGTGGACGCTTGCCATCGATGAAAGTCAAATGCTTCGTTCTCTGTTTGGCTCTATTTGTATGATGAAAGATGCTTCAAGGCACGCACTTTACCCGTGGCTGTCTTGTATGGTGCATTATTTCACTTCCTATGTATTATATATACATCAAGTTAAAAGCATTTGAATTTAACGAAAGCAAGTGCCCTGTATATATATATATATATATATATATATATATACATACATACATACATAACCACCGTGTGGACGGGCGAACGCGTAACGTACATTCAACATCACGATGTTGAAGCCAAGCGCAAGATTCAAAGACAAACTAGTTAACTTTGATGAACGTGAAACCTACTTCGCACGATTCAGAACTCATACGAAGTAATCACGATCACTTCATGAAAGACTAGTGAAACCTGCGCTGTCCAAATTTTAAAGAAGATAATGAGCGTGCACAACATCTAGCGAACATGATTACTAAATCCAATACTCCATTGATTTTGATGAGGTCGAACGGTTTACCTTGTCGTAACAGACAAATATTTGATACGGCTCTATAAAATTACGTCTCGCGCCGCGGAAAAGCATTGCTGCTGATGCACCTACATGAAATCCAGAATCCAAGCTCCAAAACCTGAGTCAGTAAATCGTAAAGTCTCCACTTAACGCAGCTGCTGTGAGAAAATCATTTGCGTTGCGTTCTCCGACGTTAAAAGCATTGTAAATATGTCCGATTGCTTACGTTCGTTGTGGCATATACATGTATGTTTGTTGTTAACTACGCTCATCATACTGTTGCACGCCCAGCGCGGGGTGGCACTTTGAGAGTGCCTGTACGAAGGCCTCGATGAGGGCCATTGTAAGAGAGCAGGGGTATACTGCACACGTTTGCCGGCGACAGATGTTTATCCTGAAAACTCCTAAATTGTATAAATATTGCGCTTGATTGGTAGAAATTAAAAACACACTATATATATATATATATATATATATATACAGTCAATCCATGCGCCGTAGTGGGCCGAACTCTATTACAGGACTTGTATCGAAGATCATATGAGCTTGATGAGCTTGTGGTCGGCACTCGCTCGATTGGGATCGACGTTGGCTTACAGGACGAAAGGCGGACGAGCTGACAGCTGTCCTCGACAGGACATACGGGGGAAGCGCAAGTGACCCCCGGAGTGGCTGCGAGTGGCCAGGGCAGCGCGCCTATCACCTCATGTCCTACAGTTAGTCTGGTCTCCGCACGCTCGTCTACCGTCTACCGATACGGTGTGATTGCGGGCGGGCGGGCGGGCGGGGAAGACCGGCCAACTAGAAAATTTCTTCCGATGCCAGCAAATGCCTCGCAAGGCGTACGTACGGTACCAAAGCTGCACGGCGGCACGACCACCAAACACCCCGTCGCTGCGTACCGCTTCGTGCGCCTTGCGACTAAAAAGCGTTGAATCGGCGAATCGACTGGAATCTCGAAAGTTTGTCCCTCTATTTCTCTCTCTCTCTCTTTTGTTCTCCGTGGGTGGTGGCCACTGTAGTAGTAGCAGTAGTAGACATTCCGCTAACGCGATGAGGCTGACAGCAGCGAGGCCCAACGACAGCCTGCCCTGCCATGTCCTGTCCTTCAGCGAGGCTCCAACCAAGCATAGAGGGCAGAGGGCGGAGAGCGAGTCGAGGCGGAATTGTGTGCGCGGACGACGCCATCTCAGGCTTCATACCGTATACTCGATATAGCCGGGTCGGTCACCCAAACCAGATCGAGAGAGATAGGTAGAGAGCAGGCGCGACAGGGAGCGAGAGAGAAGGAGAAAACGAGAAGGATATCCTTTCCTCTTCCTTCTACCACTAGTATCAGAGAAGATCGAACGCCTATGAGGTGACCTTCCGCAGAGCACATCGATGGAAAGCATCTACAATCGAGTAGACGAGTTGTTGTTGTTGCTGCTGTTTTCCATGTTGTTGTAGTTGTCGTTGGTGTCGCTATTGTTGTCGTTTTTGTTGTTGTCGTAGTAGTAATAATAGCATAGTAGGATCACGGCACGACCATCGGGCAGACCTGTCGGGAGAGAAATGCCGTGGTCGGACAGATCCTCGTGTCGTCGTATCCTGGCGAGGTGGTCCACCACGTCCCCCGTTAATTGTTGTTTCGACGAGAGGACGAAGAGGAGTCGGAGAAGGAGAAGAAGATGGGCGAAAGTGTACAGCATAGAGACTGCGCCCCGAGCCGATGGAATGCTTCGCCTACGGCAGAAGGCTGTTTTGCGAACCGGCTCAGCTGGGGGGCGGTCACGGTCTCCCCATAGCCCCCTCTTCTCCGCGGTCTAGACAGGTGGCGGTTGGCGGCAGTGGAAGCGAGGGCAGCGCCGTCCGTGAAACCTGGGCGTCGTAGCTGGCCATGGCCACGCTGGGTAGCGTCAAAGCGTAGCGTACTGTTGTTCCTCCGTCCGTTCGTCCGTGGTCGGTCACCGCTTCCGTCTAATGACTCAGCTCTCCGCTCGCTAGCCGCGAGGAACGCGGCAGAAAAGGGGCCACACAAGGTGGACGCGTTTTTCGTCTCCGACGTCTACGACAGGAGCCCAAAACCGAAACGAACACATCAGCGCGTAACCCCGACACACGGACTTGCTCTGGCGACACAAGATAGTTCATGCGTTCGTGTTACGTGCGTCGGTTCAGCGGCTGTACCCGACATAAACCTAACGCAAGAGTGGGCTGTAACGCCAATCGCCAACCGCGGGTCTCCTAAACAATTTCGTATGGTCAACAGTCTTTCCGAATCGCTTATAGATTGAGAAAAGAGAGCTGTACCGTTCGAGGTGCCTACACGTATCTACTGAGTGAATGAGTACTTGAATAAACGACTTTAAATTGTGATACCGTTTGCGACAGGTAGGCCTGTGTCACAGCTTAAGTTGTCTGTCATGTTGCAGGTACTGCTAGCTACCGCGTCCTCCGAATATCTAGCATGCCGTGCCCTGCTAGACATTGGGAAAATGCTATACAGTATGGCCAAAGAGCACACATAAAGCACTTGTGGGAGCAGTAAGATCTCCATCAGTTTATTGTGTTGGTGGTAGGCAGACGTGTTTCGACGTCAACTGTGAATAAAGGAGACGTATTTAGAGTCGGACAGTAGACATCAGACTGGATTTGTTGATGGCGCTGATTATAATGGTCTTTCTGTGTACGATACGGTATGTAGAGACGATAACCCCACGAGGCTGTTGCGTCGTTTGAGAGCAGCATCTGAAACATAAGCAAGTTTACACTGGGCTGTAACGTATTGCCACCATGTGCATCGAAGGCAGTGCATCGCATAATTCATAATTCATTTGTTGTGATAAGTATATATGCGAATCAATGGAACTCTGTAACATAGATTAGAGAACCATGCCATATACTCGAATACTACACGCATTTTAAGGCAGAAAATATCCTGCCGTTGGTGAGCAAAAAAAAAGATTCATTTTATAGATGTTTTGTATTGATGTTAACAGATAAAAAAGCAAGACGGCAATTGCCTCATACGTTTCAGAAGTCGAAAGAAACTACTTCCTGCACTAAATACAGCTTCGGTGTGAGGAGGCTGTCCTCCTTGGCTCCAAGGTAGAAACTTTAGCAAACTATTGTGTGTCACCTATGGGACAAAAGAGAGTTTAACTTTATAAGCAGTTTAGCAGGCTACGCCGAGGGTCCCCATACTGTTCAGTTTGTTCATCCAACAGGATGTGCTTAAAAGCATTTCACATAAGCATCAAAACGGTGCTTACCTGCAGATACCGAATGTAAGCGATGGCCAACTTGAGGGTTTTTATCTTGGAACATCGTCCGACCTCACTTGCGGCCGGAATTCGACTTCTCAGACGCTCGAGAGCGACGTTCAGCCTTTCCATGCGACGCTCTCTCCTGCTTAAACAAATAATACATATTAGGCTGTTGTTCTTGAAACAAAAAATATCTTTAAATTGCTGAAAGTAATGTAGTATTCTAAGAATAGCTTGCAGATATAGGAAAGAAAATGTAATGTTGTCTTAAGCACTTTATGTTGTTTTGCATTTCATCTTGAATTGTTACTACCTTTGGCTATAGGGCCGTACCGCATAGCGCAAATTTCGCGAATTGGAATACGCTCTATTGTAAGTTTATTGATAGTCTCCCGGCAAGTTTGACTATTCAGCTTTGCGAGCAGATGTTTTGGAATCTAGGAATGTTCCTCGGCGGGGGAATACAAGCATAGAGGCGAGGTCTAATAGATACATTTAGTTTTGCACGCGCAACGGGATAAGTCGCTACATTTGATCGATATATATATATATATATATATATATATTTTGACGCTTTTGATTTTGAAGGGGCACTACACATAGAGGTGGAGTAATCAAGCGGTTTTATAGACATTTCATTTCTGACATTATGTCGCGCACAACGAACCACTCCGGTTCTAGTTATGTGCGCATGGACACGCACAGGCTGTAACTAGAGCAGTCAGCCATCTAATGCCACACAGCGTGTTTTCTTTGTTCTGCCAACATGTTGTGATGCATGCAGGTAAGCAGCAGGTATGATCCGCATAGTTTTCACACCGGTGAAAAGATGCCGGTGCCGGAGGCCGCAGGAAAGGAAAACGCAGACGAACGAAGCGATCGTGTAAAAACCTGCGACTTGTCAGTGACATAACAGCCGAAGGTGGGCGTCCAGTTTGTTTGACGTTTGTTTCATATCGGTCAGCTATTCGGAAGGCAGGTCGCTGGTTAGCTCTAGTAGCTCAGTAAGGTTCGTTGCTTGTATGCGATCGCGGTCACTCGTCCGTGATGCTGCTCGTTACAGGCAGGCCGGAGGTAGGCAGCGTCGTTTACCAGCACGAACAGTATGACGCGGATGATGAGGATAGAGGCAATATGAATTCGAGTCGCTCGTCTTCGAAACCCCAGCCGTTGGTTGCAGCGCAAACACACCGCAGCAGCAGCAGCGAGGGAATGGCAGTCCAACAGGACACATCGGCACGCCGGCCAGAGTATTAATAGTGCGTGAGTTTAGTGCGTGGCGGCGGCATATTGGGCAAAGGTTACGTCGCGGCAAGTGTGGACCCTCCGCAAAAGAAGAAACAGAGACGCAAGGCCGGCTACGCTCGGCGCATATCAACCAGGTAACAAAAAAATTCCGCCCGAGGCCACTCAGTGGGACACTCGGTCTTCGTGCTCCTCTCTCTGTCCCAATCCCTGTCTCATTCACTCGGGACTCGTTCGGGGGGCGGTGTATAAAGCTCGGGGGAACGGGGACAGACCATTGGACCGCGTCCTCATGTTCTTCGCTTCCATCTGCGTGGTGCGTCGTAGTAACCCCGCTCGCTTCTGGTTCCCCCGAAGCTCTTATAAGCGCGTACACACATACATATGTGCACATGGCGTATGCCATGAGCTAGTGTGCCGGGGGCCAGGGCTCGAGGATACGAGGTGAGAACACGCAGGTGTTTTAGTTGTGGCGCTCCTTGCTCTGTTGGAAACGGTGGAAACGTGGTGGTGCGCTGCGATAAAGGTAGAGAAAATAACACGAGGCGGCAGCGGCGGCTATCGGCAGCATCAGGAAAGTCTGGTTAGAGAGGCTTTAAGTGTTATTCTTGCGGCCGTTGCGATGGCCGTCATCATTGCGCCGCCTCAAGTGCACCGCTCCGATGAACTTGAGAACGCAGTGAAGTCTGTCTGAAGTCCGGTTGATGCATACATGAGGTCCCTCGTCCCGCCTGCGAGCGATGTCGGACGGACGGGAAGCGGGCGGCTAAAAAATCTAGCAGTGAGCCCAATAGTGGCTGTCGTTGTGTGGTCATCGTCGTCGTTGTTGCTGTTGTTACGCGCCGTCGACGCCAGAGTGAAACACGAACCAGTGAGCAGTCTCGAGATATAGTTGAAGAGGGTAGGACAATGGTTCTAGCTTGCCTGCGAGGACGCCGGACGTCGGGGCAAATGATGCATATATATATATATATATATATATATATATATATAAAGTGCTAACATTAGAAAGTTAGATAAATAAATTTACGCCGTTATAGGTTATACAGATATATAGCGACGCTTTTGCCATAAGGGTCCGTCGAGAGCTTCTGATAAACGTAACCATCCCCGACATGCAAACTCAGGAGCAAACATCTGACATAACGAAAGCGATGCACAACTAAACTAAACCAAAGCTACAAAAACGAGGTTCTTCTTCTCGGATATTGTTTGCTTCATCGAGCAAGGTGGCTTAGTGGCAAAGCCATGGACTTGCTCTCGGGAGGTTGTGGGTTCAAGACCTGGACCCGGCCACTCTTAAATTAGTTTTCAGTAGTTTCCAAGACAAAGTGAATGCCGAAGTAAGTTGTAATCGATCATGATAGGACAAAAAACGAAGAGCACAGAAGTCTCAATTTCTGCGGCTGTGGTAAGAGTCAGTCCTCTATTCTATCCTTCAGTTTGTCGTGCGAGCTTCGCGGAGTTTCTTCGTAACCCACTGCGCGCACACCTTCTGGTAACCCACATCTTCTGCTTAAAATGTTTGCCTGACCTGGTCTCGGGTCATCACTCATACACTTGAGGCCTTCACGCAAACGTGTACTCCGCTTTCTCATTGACTTGTTGGAGATACAGTCTCCCGCGTATCCAGCCACCATACGGCGAGTAATATCGGCCAGTCGAGCCCGGTGGCGTGGTGGCATGCGTCTGCGCCTCGCGACCGTTAGGAGACACTAGATAGGTGCGCGGATTCGAGCCCCACCGTTGCACATTTGTATTTATGCGGTTCCGTCTATGAAGCAATGCGCAAAGCAGTCCCATGGACGATTAATCTTGGCTGAGAGTCAGCCCAAGGATTTTTTAATATCCGCCAGTTGAATACTTTCCACAGTCAGAAATCTGATAACACTTCGCTCCTCCTCACTCGTCAAACTTTGCAACGAAAACGCCATGATTTCGTTCAGGATTTGACGGAATACAGCGCGGCCTGCCTCTCTCCTCTGTCACTGCGTTATTCTAAGGCGGCCTATTCAAATTTCAAAAGATTTGCTTGGTACGTTTTGTACCTTTTCATTTGAACCCAGATTATATACATGCATACATTTAGATCGTAGTTGCCTTTTGTGCTTTTCAACTAAGTTTATATATAACAATTGAGACATGTGTTAATCATCCAGGCCGCTCCCTAAAAATATATATATATATATATATATATATTTTTTTTTTTTAAGTGAAAAATATGCCACATTTCATTAAAGTAATTTTCAAAATATCTTCAATTTAATTTTAAGGAACCAGCGAACCACAGGTTCATTTGAAACCGCAAACTTCCGAAAAAAGTACATACATCGACTTACCCTATTTGCGTATCTATTCAGCCACAGTGCAAGCCGTACGGGCATTGACCTTACGGAATATTGAAGTTATAGTCATCGTACATGTCATCAAAAAGACGCACTTAAAAACTTGAAACCGTTTGAAAAGACAACCTTTAAAATGCATATTTATAATTGGCTCGGCAAAACTTCTATTATTCTCTAAATGTATGTTTTTGAGCACTTATACGTAACATTCTACGCCGATAGTGCAAATGCCTATTCGCCAGCAGGTAATGCGGTGCGCTAACCATTGTGTTTATTCTATATATCTACATGTATTGTTATATATATATATATATATATAATATATATATATATATATATATATATACAAAGCCAGCCCCAATAAAAATGTTGGAAAACTTAACTCCACGATAGATTGCCCCATAACCCCGATACCGCTGCCAAATTGTGAATCATTTCGTGAGCGGAGAGTGTTGTGAGAAACGACGAGCTATAGCGCATCGAGGCCAAAAAACCGCGTTTACGAAGAACGTGTTGTTCCTCAAGTTCAAGTGCGGAGTAGGACCAAACGCGTAAATCAAACTAGTTTAAACCGAGTAGTGGCGTTGCACCATTGGCATCAAATATTTGGCTGTGTACATTTTGAGCTCGTATTATTATTATTTATTTATTAACACCCGGGCTGGGTAAGTGTGTTTATGTTACATCACAGTTTTCCACACAACAATCGATCTAGCGTTTTGCCAGTTCTGCTATGGACCGAACCGCCGGACAAACCGCGGCGTGGTATTTATCACATTTACTCCAGCATTCTTTGCATTGACATTCGTCTTGTGGTTCATGGAAGCCCTCCACATTGCATAGAACGTAATGAAATCCGTGGGCTGCAAAGGCCGTTGTTAAATGGCGATATTTTACCCCCGCTAGCCCTCCACCCAGTGCTTCTCATTGCTGCTGTCCCATAAATTCCTATGTCTACCTCGCTTATTTTGGTTCGCCAATTTCGCATATAAACGTCAAAAGGCGCACGTCTTCTTCAGATTCCATCGTTTTGTAGCTCCTCTGTCAGCAGTTGGGCCACCTTCCACACGTGGACCACTCTATTTCTGCATGTATTTGAAAGCGCAAAAACCCTCTTTAGAAGAAAAAATCTTACCCCATCGATTAAACGTAATTCGTCTACTCCCACCTTATCCCATATTAGTGAAATGCCATATGTGGCGATTTTGAGCTCGTATATGGCCCTCAATATTTCCAAGCTGACCAGAATGATGAACTTAGATACATTTGCATGGCTCCCCCCCCCCCCCCAGACACATTTGTATAGACCCACTTTCACGCTTTCGGAGCGAATAGGAGTTTACCCGTTGAGACGAATTCCACGATTTAAATAAAGCTCTAGCGGTCGACCCGAAAAAGGAACAGTGTTGTCATATTCATCACCAGAAGTGAGGTTTTGACGATTTTTGAAGTCGAAGAGAGCTGTATGTGGTTAAGCACCTACCAGAATGTTTGTCGAAATTACAAGACATTTTCTTCCTTTTCTCTACTATGGCAAAAAATCTCAAGTGGAACACGTGCAGATGTAGGTCTACGTGACAATTAATCATGAAGCGTAAATAACGTTGGCTTCGATGCTTAGATTTCACATCTAAATAAGTGCATCGATGTCAGTGAAATGTACGTAAAAGTATGAAATGTTGCCTTTTATGTGAACTAACTGCTATTTGCTTATGCTTTTAAAACGTTTGGATCCTATGTATATATGTCACAAAAATATCGTCATTATTTTCAGGGAACTCGTTAAGTCAAATTATTTCATATCTTTAGTGCATGCGGCCACTTGCCCGGAATCGCCATCTGCTTGCGTTCTCGTAGAAGAGAACTATTTTTCATCGTAGGTTTCTATACGATCCAAAAACGAAGCCTGGCATTGGCGATTGAGAAAAGAAGAAAACTTGTTGACGTTACTCAGTCTGTGAGGAAGCCACTTACTGAGTAGTGCTTAGGAGGTATTCTAAGTATTTTGAGCGTCCTGACAATGATTGCTTGGTCAACTCTAACTTTCTTCGCTTAACGAGTGGTGACTCTTGGATTTTGTTTTATATGCTAGCGCAGAACGTCCTTTTTCGTCCTGCAGCTCTTGCCATCTCCATTTTTCACCTTACATTCACCAATTTTCCACCTTCTCAGAGGCTCTCAACTCGGCTTTTGGCGCAAAAGAGGAACCTAGCGACCTATGCAGTAATGGCCGCTCTATCATAAACGTATCGCTCTTTCCTATACTGATGTGACGCGCATAGACGGCGCTGCAAGCCTCCCCGAAAGAGTGGACAACCCAAAACTATGAGCATCATCAATGCGTCAATCTGATGCTAATTTATGTTATATTGTTGTGACCGGGCCGGGCATTACTCTACAAATGTGCGACTGCAAGGGCTCGAGTTGTTCAATTGAGTTGTTCAAATTCACACGCAGGTCCGATCTCTTAGATAGCTCGCGAGCAAAAAATGCAGTCGTTCACATTAAGACGTTGCGCTCTAAGCGATTTATTTGGTTCCTATAGCGCGATTTTTTTTCGCAACAACTTGCAGTCCGTAACATAATATGCATAATGGCGGGCAAACGCTATTTCGAGCAGTTTTGGTATACTGAAACAGTTTAAATGATTCTAAGAGTAAATTTCTTCATAATATTGATCGAGTGATTTCTTCGATAAGCGAAGCCAGTCAAAAGGCTAGCTGTATGGATGCGCTCCTTTTCAACATGTCTAAATCGTATCGCCGTCCATTATATAAATGCCAAAAAATGCGGATTTCTCTAAGTGTGTGCTTTATTATGGTAAACGTTTAAGGTATTATACGTAAATATTCAAAAATGAAACATCGATGATCTCGATACACTGGTTTGCTCTCTTGCAATTGCACATTTTATGAAGTAATGTCCGGCCAGTCAAATTGGTATAATAGAAATTAGTAATTTCACTCTCACCCCTAAAAGACATTTACGCCCCATTCATTGAGATTAAGAAAGATGGTCTTTTAACGAGGTTTACTAAATTAACAAAATTATTGAGAACACTTTATATGAAGACGACGATGTATCTTTGCGACTTCCTATATAAATGTACATCGAATTCAATAATTGTTTTGCCAATATATACATAAAAGTAAAATAATTATTTAATATATTTAAAAAACAAATTCATACTAACGTCGTTACTATAAATGATCTGTTTTGCAATAAAAAATATTTCGAGTCCGCCAGGATTCGAACCTGGAATCTTCTGA
Organism: Dermanyssus gallinae; assembly: GCA_003439945.1. NCBI lineage: Eukaryota > Metazoa > Arthropoda > Arachnida > Mesostigmata > Dermanyssidae > Dermanyssus > Dermanyssus gallinae. Next base: position 17,149 of record QVRM01005591.1, on the reverse strand, counting down.
TCCGTAGTCAGACGCGTTATCCGTTGCGCCACGAACCCGCACACATTCAGCTCTAAGCAATGCATAAGACAACATGTAACCTAATAGGGAGCAAGAAACTATGATCTATATAGTCGAGCCCTCCAGCTAATCTCTTCTTCTATTCATACACTCATAATTAGACTGTCTTTTATTTGTCTGTGCATGCACATATGCGTGAGTTGTGATAATCTGTTTACCAACAATGTAAGCCAAGACTCTTTTAAGAACAAGTGTGAACGAATTCAAGCAAACTTCTGAATTAATCGGTGCAACGATTATCATATTGTAGATACCGGGTATCCTGTCGCTATTACCCTAACTAAATTTAACAATATATTTGCCGCAGTAGGATGTCCTGAGGTATGTACATATCTATCATCGTTTTAAGCTCAAGTTTTCTGGGGTTCAGCAACGAAGATAGAATTTTTGAAGCATTGAGTTGTTGAACATTAGTTGAACACTAGCTCCTCATTTTATTAGACAATGTAGCATGCATGTTCTAAATATGTTTAGGTAATCTCGAACGACTTCTGAGAAAATAAGTGATAATACAGATGCCTTAGAATAAGAAGGAGATCAGCCAAAACAAACTTCTTTGTGCCACTATTTTGTAAGTCCCTTAGCTGTTTTCTAGTCATATACGATTGCGAAGAGAATCAACAAACATAAAATATCATATAATTTATATATATATATATATATATATATATATATATACTAAATATAGTCGTTGCCATCAAGTAAAAATTATATATTAGTAATTTTGATACTTGTACATATTAGTAATAAACTCCTGTTCTAAAAAAATTGTATTATTAGAAATATAGAAGTGTCTAAGCAAACTGTCTACTACCGGGATACATGTTCTCCAACCATAAGGCCCGAGATAGGCTCGCGTTGACTAAGGGATGTTGTAGTAGTACAGTTAGCACCCTGAGCTCTGAATCCAGCGATCCGAGTTCAAATTCCGGTGGGAGATGCTAACTTTTGTATATATACAGTGTATTATATGTTTTATTATATATATATATATATATATATATATATATATATATATATATAAAATAAATGAATTCTTCATTCTTTATAATACCAGAATAATGGTATGTACAATTGCAAACATACCATGGTGTTGGCAACCGAGCGTCTTCCATCGTGGTTATCATCGTCATCGTCGAGATCGCTATATTTATATGTTCCTTCACGTCTGCGGGTTGATCCCATTCCTGACCGCCTAGATGTTCTTCCACTAGACCCGTCGTTCAGCGACGTATCCATGCAGTTTCCTCCATCCTTTAGAAGCGATCTTGGCCCGCCCCAGCTTGAATGAGTGACGAATAATAATTAACTTATATATATATATATATATATATACATATATATTCTACATATCCGTACGACATCACGTGAAAGAAGTCCAAAAACAGAAACGAGAAAAATATGGCTCGTGCAAAAGCTACGATTGTCGAAAACTCAAACATAACATACATCGCTAGAGGAGAACTTGGGCTTGAGTGTCGTGTCCCTCTATCAGATTCTTTACGAACACCTCAGACTCATAAAAAAAGTCTTCTTAATGCATACCGCGTGATTTTTTAAAGGACAAAAAAGGCACGGGTCCATTTGACTTGAGAATTTCTGACAACATTCGACGCAATTCGGTGTTTTTTGCTCTCTAGACTCATCACAAGTGGCGAGACTTGGTTATATTCAGTGACCCTCTACTCAGGAGCTCACAGAGCTCGCAATCGTTTGACGCTTCCAATCACAAAAGTGATGTCGGCTGGCAAGGTTATGGTATCCATCTTCTTAACCGTGAACGAAAGTATGGCGATGATCGAGCTAGAGGACGGTGGTGCAGTGACATGCGGAAAGACTGCCGACTTAAACTTTGCATCCAACGAACGTCGAACCCGGTGACGTGGTAGCGTAAGTCTGCGCCTCGTGACCGGAGGAGACACATAGGTGCGCCCACAGGGCTAAATAGATAGGTTTTATTATTCATGAATCATTCAAATTTGTGCAAAGGCTCACATCTTGTCAAAGTCATCCAAGACTGGTATGGAGTGTTTGTGCCACATGTCTTCTTACTATTTTATATACTGTTACAAATATTATCGTATCCTGATAATATTCTAGTAATGTAGCTAAATAGCGCGGTTTAACATTTTTATTTAATATTGCTAAATAACAAGTTGCGCGCGCATCTCGACGGAACTTGTTCCAATATGCGGAACCGAGGTTTGCTATTGAGAAAGGAGATTATTTACACGAAGCCGCGGACAAGTTGATATGCTGTGTGTGTGATCCCCTAGTGTTTGTGGTTGATGTTGAGTGGGGGAGATTAAGCAGGCTGAGATTAATCGTCATTAAGATTCGTTTGATTTCAGTACGACAGACATTTCCCTTCCCAGAAGGTTGGACTGGATGCAAATGTCTGCATATTTATAACGCAAGATCTCACATAGTAGGTGCCCTAATTTAACTAGCAAAGCTCTTTTTTGCAGTCGGTGTAACGGATGTACAAGACACATAATATACCCAAATGTCTTAACTGCGGGGGTCAGATAATTATGGTTGCAGATGTAACACATGGCAAGGAATCTTGCCTCATTGATCACGCCTAGAGTGCATTTTTGTTTAATACTTGGGGCACCTTTATGTGTTAAGAACTGGACACTGGCTTTCGACTAAGTCATGGACAAGCCGTTGGCTTTAAACGAATCTGACAATCGTTTAAGGTCCTCTCTGACCATCTTTTCTGCATCTTGTGGGGAATTGCCGACAATGAATGCTACAGTGTCATCAGCAAATAGGGCCAGTCGGCCGTGTTTTGGTCTTTCTGTGGGCCGCCGATACTCTTTTGAGCCACGGCAACTGACATCTGCTTAATCTGTACCATTTGTTGTTTCTCTAACATAAAAGAACGTACCCACGATTATATACCCGCGACGTAATTAGGATATTGTCGAAGGTACCGAAGGGGTTTCTCAAATTAACAAAGAGAGCAGCAACCATTTAACTATTTTCGAGACTTTGACGGTCATCATCTACAAAGCTCACCACAGGAACGGTGGCGGAATTCGAACTCTCGGCGATTGAGTACATGGTGCTGTTCAAGACCGACATTAAAGTGCTCAAATGTGCAATCTTTTTTAGTTATCAATGCCAATAATTCCTAAGTATATTGAATCTTCCTAGGTGCTTTAATAATATTTTTTTTTTGCTTGTTGCTGTTAACAGGCGCCATTACTAGTTCATTAAAGCACTCGAATGTTTCATCGATGTTATCTACAGCGTATAAGTTGGGACCAGTCTCATTGACCTCTAACACTTTCTGGTTATAGTTATATTACTATCGTTAAAATTAAATCAACGCAAACTTTGTTCTTGAAATTACTGGCGTTTTGGTCATTGCAAAGAACATTGACATTACTACCTTTACGGAGGAGCATATTTTGGCTGTTAATCTTTGAAGCATATTTTCAAATCATTCGTGAAATCAGTGGTCTTCCATACGGCTGGCAGTAGAATACACCAACCAAAAGAGCTTCGTCCTCCATCATGCCACTCACCTTCACAACGTTACTCTCGCAGAAAAAGACAGCAGAAGTCACAAAAGCCGCAAAGCTTTTATACTCTAACATCTGAGTCACATCGTGCAATCCATTACTTTGTCACCGCAAGAGCCTGTCCTACAGCTGAAGTAACTATTATAACTAATGCCTGCCGACTATTTGGGGCCTCCTTCGAGAATTCGATCAGCCTCGTCTGTGAGGGAATTTGCAAAGGTAGTTGTGCAAAAGGTGACCAAGATGAGTTAAAGCAAATATGTAAATGTATGAATGTGCATAATATATGCATTGGCGTAAATGTGTGGAACTTTGGTAAGCATGCGAACTGTGTGTGCAAATTAGTGTAATGCACACACAATGTGTATGTAAACGTATAGGTATGTAAACGTGTGTAAATGTGAGCAATTCATTTTACCTATTATTTTAGGTAAAATGAACTTGTTATTATTGGTTACGAGAACTTAGGCGTTGTGAAAACGTAGTTCCGCCAATAAACCAAACTTTGTATTGTACTGCACAGTTTAGATGAAAAAGTTTCGACTTCCCGAAGCTTTGTTTCTAATATGGCTATCACAGAACGTTCGCACGGCAGGCTCGCGAGGAACCTTCCAGGTCATACTAGTGTAACTTCGGCTTGTTCACATTACAGGTTGAAAGCATTGAGGCTTTTATCGCCGCATCTGAAGTCAAGCTGATGAAGCACGTCATTATTCATCTGACTTGGCACCGCGCAATTTTTTCCTCGGTCCGAATATGAGAAACATTTGAAAGGAAGTTAATTCGCGCGAGTCAATGCTTGAAGCCGTCGAGATAGAGCTGAGATATCTGGATACGTCATCTGAATTGTGAACACCAGAGATCCGACAGCGAAGCCTTAAAGCTTCTTAAGAACTATTTGTTTTTTTAAAGATTTGTTGTTGCTCGCAGCAGCACACTGGAACTACCACTCCATTACTTGATTAACATTTTTATCTATACATTCTCGTTTCTCCAAAATCGAAAAATGCAACTTGTAGGCGTGTTTCGATGCGCGGATCCGCCAACTCAATAAATGCATTGGCGGAAATTACATCAAAGCCGAAATAATAATTACATTATTTAGAAAAAAATTAAAAAAGTCTACCATTGAAAATTTTAAAACATAACGTGGTCTGGTCTTTACGCATGCATGTAAAATATTATACACAAGTAAACATATATATATAATATATATATATATATATATATATATATATATATGCGTGTGTCGAGATTACAGCGTTGTCTTGACGTGCAATTTCCGGCTGATTGACGTGTGTCATTTATCTAGGCTAGCCGTTGTTAACGTACCAATAGCGATAGTCTTGCCGCTGCTGCCAAGCTGCTGTTGTTGTTGCTGCTGCTGCTGCTGTTACCGATGGTGTAGCCGGAAGCGTTGGTAGTTGTTCTTCAGAGGCGAGGAGCTCCATTTGGCCGCCGTGACTACTCAATCGTAATCAACTACTTACTACTACTACACCAATTAGTACAACTACTACAAAACTGCTATGACAACAAACCACTCCTACTACAACAAGAACGAACTGCTCCTGCTGTTGCTGCTGCTACTGCTGCTACCACTACTGATGTAAGGTGTAATTGTTGTTTCGGTCTTGTTTTCGGTTTTGAGTAGGCAAACAAGACTGAACAGTAGACGGAGCACGGAGCTTAAGGCGCGTTTGCGCGCGACGGTCCAACGACGAATAGGAAGCTCGATGGCTCGCACAGCATCAGTCCCCGTACGGCGAAGGCGGTGGCGTCTTTAACAACAGCAACAACAGCGACAGCAGCAGCAGCAGCGGTAGCGGTGGCAGAAGTGTAGAGAGCCGAGAGAACAGAATGAACTCGGTCGTCCTAGACGCGCGGCCAGTCCCGTGCTACCCGAAGAACATGAACGACGGCTTCGACGGCGGCTTGAAGAAGACGTCTCCTCTCCCTAAGATCTAAGACTTCCACTTCGAATTGACATTATCATCATCATCATCAATCACATCATCACCATCGTCATCATTATTATCATCATCATCCTTATCATCCTCATCATCACCATCTTGACTATCAGCAGCAGCAGCACCAACCGCAGCATGCTCGCCTACAACTTAACACGGTGCTTAGTAAGAGAGCGGTAACTACAATTTCGATATAATGACCATAGGTCAAAAAAGTTCTCGTTTCGCTCATATTATACATAAAAAGTTTGTTGTTATCGTTCATATTGTAACGCCGACGAGGATCATAACAAAAACAACCACAGCCATAGCATAGTAATGACCTTGCATGTACATCATCAATCAAACGACAACAACAATGAATAAAAACCTATTACAAGAAAAACAACATAATAATAATAATAATAATAATAATAATAATAATAATAATAATAATAATAATAATAATAATTGTAGAAACTTGAATAACTATTTTTTTTATTAGCAAAACAACTGCGCAAAATACTCGCAATACGAACATTAATTAGTGCGGATGAAATAGTTAAGATCGCGCCACTATCGGGCGATCGTGGTGATATGGTTGAAACTAGCCAAGCAATGGTGCAACAACAAGAGTTGGAAGTCTTTAAACAACAAAACAACAGAAAAAAACGACGGCAGCGTTATCAATTCATTGACAGAAGCCAAATCAAAATAACTCTAGCCAAAAAGGGGTTACGGAACAAAAGTGTTCGGCATCTACTCATTATGCGTAGTATGGAAACGTACTACAGAGTACAAGAGTCATGCGATCGAAGTTACAGGCATCACGTCGCCCCGGCAGATAATGTATGCATATTTTTTAATGGGACCGTTTTCTCCGGACGGATGTATTTAAATTCAATAAGTACTCATTGAGCTTATACGTTCTATAATTACGCATTTTCAACAATTCTAAATATTAAGAGCAGGCTATCGTCCGTGTCTACCAATATATATATATATATATATATATATATATATATGACGTTTGCTACCAACGCAAAGTCCACGTGTATTTTGCAAGTGAACTTTGCGCCATCGACAAACGGCGTCCACGGAATGAAAATGTTGCCCCTTGCCCGGTGTTTTTCAAGCGTGCTCGAACAACGCTAACACTATCTCGAACATGCACATGACCAGCACACGATAGTGACTCAGAAGGGGTATTTGTTTCGCCGAACAACGCGCACTCTCTCTCTCTAGGTGTTGTTGAATGTTTTTTGTTATTGTTGTTGTTGTTGTTGCTGCTGCTGTTGCTGCTGCTGTTGTTGTTGTTGTTGCTGCCGGCGCAATGACGACCCGCATGTTGTTTGCAGTGGACCTTCGACGGAGGAACCTCAGCAGACAGCCGAGGTCTTTCAAGCTGTCTGTCTACGAATTGTGCCCATCTGCCTTCCAGATGGCTGGCTGGCGCCCTTCATGGCGGGCGGCGACTATAGGCGGATAGGGCTACGTCGGTAGCCCAGCCCAGTCAGCGCCCAACGAATCGGAGCGGATGATCGACAGGGAACGTTGTGCTCTTTGCTGCACAGGACCCTGCAACTCGATTTTGTCCGCCGCCTCTCAGAAGTGGGTCAAAGTGTAGCACGGCCGCAGTAGCAACACGCTCTACTGTAGCCTTAATTACATTCGGAGCTTCACATACGCTCGTATTAGACGCAACAAGCGCAAATCTGTCTGTTCATGGTCGGGCCTTTTATCGATCGTCAAACCAGGCGGGTTGACGGCGGTGCGACTCCGCCGCCTTGCTTTCAACTGAGACAAGGAAGGCATCAGTCAGTGACTCGACGAATACGACGTATTCGACGTAACGTTATACCGACTGTACGCTCATCCAGCGCGAATTCGGTATTGAATAACGCACGCATTATCCTAACCTGTCTGGTCGGTGGCCTGGAGCCCAAAATGGCGCCGAATTTCGTTTCGGACTGAATTCCTCCTTCTAGGAATCGCGAACAACGCGAACGGGTATGATTATATAATCGGCGATTGCACCGTTCACACGAGGCTTGGTTGTTGTGCCTCGATGGTGCCTCGAGAACCCGTGCGTAGAGATGGTCCTGTTGGAATTCGTGGTTGAGCGACGCTTCTCTAACTGCACACTGCGACTACAAACAACAACAACAACTACAACTGTTGTAACGAAGTATGGCCCGTGTCTGGAAATACGCGCCTTGCAAAACAGACCCAGAGTTCACTCGCATCGATCCGTCCAAATTCGGCCACAAGGAATTGACAAGCATGCTGCAATAACGCTTGCTACTCACCGTAGAGTGAACAAAAAAGACCGTCTACAATCAGGTGACATCGTTGACATCAGCCATCGGTGGCAAAGAAGCAACAGTAGCAAAAGCATCGTATCGGCTTGTCTTTGATTCTGCCAACGACCAGTAAAGCTATATATATATATATAGACGTATGCCATAATTTTATTTAACTTATAACGGGATGTAAACAATTGTCCACTAGCGAACGTGACGACAAACTACACCAGCCTTATATATATATATATATATATATATATATATATATATATATATATATAAATATATATTTATATTTATATCAAACACACATAGATACATGTCGTTTTTTAGCTAATAAAAAATACATACGACTGCCAGTGGAGCCGCTAAAATGTCAAACACAATCTTCCAGTGAAACTGTCAGCATTATACCTCATCCGGTACTCGATAGCACAGATTCTACACGACAATCCGTCACTGAACGGCACACATTGAGATGGGGCGACCTGTCCAGTGGCAGATCTTGAAATCGAAAACATGCAGAGCTGCGAGCGATCATGTCGCCATGGGGCCGGACAATCGACACTTCAATTTCACGCAATTTCGTTCATCGCAAGGTTCATATCAGTAACGCCATAGTAGGACTATTGAGCTTTAAGTGCAAGTACTATTTAGATTAGATGGGCAGGCAAACAAAACGTATGGCCTTAACGTACACGTTATTGTCGAGTGATGGGACTTTTACTTTGCAGTGGGTGGCCAACGTATTTCTTAATGAAATTAGCATATGACAACTACGTTGTCTCGAAGGCAGACCACAACAACGACACTCGCATGCGCATTATGTTGCCGAACAACAACACTTCATGCAAGACAAAAACTGGCTGATTGAACTTTTCAAACTGAACACTTTCAACGTAGATTTTCATTCAGTCTCCACACTGTAACATATACGATGATTTGCTACCTTAGACTAGTGAGTGTTCTACTTACAAGCCAAAACATGCAAATTCGCTTGTTTTGCGACTAATTTTTGTTTCGTGCCTATGTCCACCTAATGGATGTATGAAGAATTCAGCTACAATTGGCTGCTGTGTTGATAAAAGGTTTAGCAGCCTTGACCCTCTATTTGCGCTGCTGTCACAAAAGCACATTGAAATTCACTACGGAATGCTGATTAATTTATACTTTTACTGCTACTCCTACTACTAACTACTACTACCTCTACTATTACCATTTGAAAGTGACTTTTGGCGTGACTTGTTTCCGATGTGCTACACTCCGAGATGCTGGACGTCAATCGTTCTTCAGTGGTCGTGGCCGGATTGGAAACGAATCTCTAGTCTTGGCCAGCAGAATCCCGAGATGCTGTTGTGGTGGCAAATTTTGACTACGACGGGCTGCGTCGTGCTCGGCGACGTGGTGACGACTTCGACTCAGACTCACCCTATGTGGCGAGCGATATTTCGAGTCCAGAGCGTTCATGTGTTTGTTCGCGATGATCTTCTGCTCAGTCCACCAGCCATTCAACGATTGTCTCATTCGTCTGATACTGTTGGTAGCGGCGGTAACCAACAGTTGGCAATGTTGTCTTCCTCTTCTCCACGGCTGGAGAAGAAGACCCGCGAATTTGTACACGGTCAGCTGAGCAGGAACAGCACCGGAGCTCGGGTTCGAGTACGCCGACAAGAGAGGCTGTTGTGTCTCGGTAACGAGTTTCTGACAACGTTCCTGGGGCGACTTATCGACGCGAATCGCAAGAATCTCAAAGAGTGGGAGCCGCTAAACATGGGTGATGCTGCTAATATCGGTATCCTGGATCTCAAGCGCGGCAAGGCGTACGGGGTGGCCAACGTTTTTCTCCAGGTGAACATATATATATATATATATATATATATATATATACATATAACTATTTATTTGTGATTGTAATATGCTTATCATTCCCACGAGTGTTGCAAGTACTTTAGCAAGTATGCTACTATTTGCACTGACAGAAAAGGATGTTGCTTAAGTGTCAATTGTGATCTGAATTGTTTAGGCCTGGCAGATATTTACTCTACTGAAACAATTACTCAGAATCATCACCAGATTAATTAGAAATACTGATATGTTTTTATGTGGCAGTTTTTTACTTAATTGGTGCTCTGATATCAAGACAGTAGGTTTCTCCTATGTTGAGCGCTGTACGAAGGGCAATTATATAAAGCTTCTGCATGTGGGTAGCCAGTTTTGCAGAGCAAGTACCATTTGAACTAATGGACGTGTATTTAGGTTCCGGTCAAAATTCGTAGAATCGCTGCAGTAGTGTATGTTTATTGATATTGAGCAGAAAGAAGAAGTAATTTTTAAGTTACAATCCTCTGACGAGAATCAATTCCCATAGTTATTACATTTACTGGGCATTTAGACGCCTGCTGCATAAAATCACATGTTTGTATTACACGATTGGTAATTATTGTATAAATGAAATATGGTTGTCTGTTGCCAAGCTTGCTTTACTCCCAATTCGGAAGGGAACTTTTCTATCGTCGGAGTTTTAGGCTATTTGCTGTCATATAACGCCGCATGATTCACGTTTTATTTATCCACACTAAGTAAATTATTTTAAAACGTGCATTCGTTTTTTCTATTTATGAGCGGCGTCCGAGTAAAACCTGAGTGGTCAACTAGCTAAATGTAAGAACAAATTTCATTTTGTTTTATCTGACATATATTTTGGAATAATTTGTTCTCGTTGACCAACAATCTAGTGCAATGTGTCATACCTGTATATCAGTACGTATACGCTACACGATCGACTTACGGGACAATCGAGAATAATTAATCATATATTTTTTTATAAATCGCATTTTCTTAAAACTCTATAATAAGAATAGTATACGTTTTCTACTCAAGTGTCGAATTCGTTTTATTTACTTGTTAGTTTCCTGCACGTATCTACAAACGCAAGTGGTTGAGTAATAATCAAGAAGATCATACTTGTTATCATTGTTTGGCTCTCCGCTTCTACCCGCTCATGGTTGTGTTACGTTGTAGAAGCTGCCTGCCTTAGGAATACACTTGCTGTTAGCCTATATATGTATAAGAAAGTGTAGCGTCTAATAGTATAAACACAAGGATAGCAATGGCAGTTTAATCTTCTTAGTTTTTGGTCACGTGCGCGGTCAAGAGAGCGCCGCGCCGAAGAGTCGGTTAAAAATGCATATACAAAGTTCGAGTAGCAAGCCAAAGTGCGCGCGCGAGGGAGGAAGGGAGAGCAAGTAAATGCGCGCAGAGATCCCCGGACTCTGCAGATCCGGGCGAGCGGCCGCTTCGTCGACCAGTAGTAAGAGTAAGTGGGCCTGGTTAGTCGGTGTCTCGAACGAATATCATCATCAACATACAGTTTCTTTGCTGGGGTCCCGGGTTTCATCCAGTCGTAGTCGAGAGACTTTCGGTCTGACAGACTTCGTCAGCTCAGCCGCTCTCGAGAAATCTGGACATGCACAATCGTCGTCCAACGCTATCCATTTGTTTAGCTCACTCTTCGACTGAAAACAAATACACACACAAATATATATATATATATATATATATATATATATATATATATATATATAATATATATATATATATATATATATATATTAAAAGGTGAAGGATCGAGATGAAAGGGTAACTGTAGGCACAAAGGTGGCGAAGAACTCCAAGCCATCTTTCACTGTAAGACGGGCCAACATAGAGGGGCGGTACACGTCAAGCCGTAGCTTTTGACCTGGAGCAGAGTCCTATCCAGGGGCTGGCGATCCTGAAGACGTTTGGGCCGAGCACGGTCGCTGCAGAAGGTACTACTGGTCGAAGTCGCCTCGTAGGTGATGCGGTAGTAGTAGTAGTTTGTTATGTGATGTAGCAAGCTACAATTCGCAGCAATAACGGTGGATAAAAAGGTAAAGCCATAATAATAGCATAATATTGTAGTTAGACTTTTACCAGTTAACACTCTCCGAACAAATTGATTCAATTGTGTCTAGATCCCCCCTTCTCCCTTGAAAACCTTGAACGTGGCAGTGCAGACGTTTTTTAGCTTGGTGTAAAGACTTTGAATACACACAGGCACATATATATATATATATATATATATATATATATATATGCACGTGCATTGGCATACGCCCAACTATAGGTAGGCAGCCGAACCCCCTGGGTAACACGGAGGCAGTCATAGTTGACCGGTCATACGGCACGTACGGGTGAGCGTTCTTCAAATTAGCAGCAAACAGCCTATTCGTTTTCTTGTGTGCCCAATATTACTTGATGGCTTAATATATCCTCTCTCTCTTTTGTTTGGTTTCGTTGGCTACTTTTAAAGCGTGTACACTTTGATTGGCAGTCCGCAGGCAGCGTAACGAGCCACCAGGGACTGAGAGTGGTGTAACCAGGTCACAATGTGCATGCCGACAGAAAAACGTTTTCCTTTTTCCTTGGCGCCTCACTTAGTTCTTTTTACTTTCTTTTCTTACTCGTTGTCTCTCTCTCTCTCTCTCTCTTTTTCTCCTCCCCTCCAGTCCTCTTTATTTCTCTGATTTACTCCATTCTTTCTCTCCTCCTACCGTCTGACGTCTTTTTTCACAATTTTGAGTGTGGTGAGCAGAATCCACTTTTCGCCAAACATCAATAGCGGAGCAGGATTAACAATTATAGAAGTGCTCGTAGTAATAGTAGTAGTAGTAATAATAATAATAATCAACGCGGCATTCTTCATCGACCTGGTGACCGGGTCTGAGAAGTAGGTCGTGGAAGGGGTGGTGGAGGAGACGCCAACCGCCATCGCCAAAGCGTCCGATTGTCTCTAACCAACAAACGCAATAATAATAATAATAATTATAATTATAATTATAATAACTCAGTTTCAATGCGTTGATGATGTGTGCAGTACGCATGTAACCTTTCCCTTTTCGAACCAATTCCGTTCTTCCTAGAGAAAAATATTGTGTACATAGTAATGGTTCAACAACCTATATATATATATATATATATATATATATATATATATATATATATATATATATATATATCCAGATATAAGTTAGGCTACTTGGCTAAAGCAGAGACAAATTTGGCAGGTATTTAGGGCGAGCACTGCCGAGTGTGCAAACGTATTGTAAAAGTCACTCAAATAAATCAAGTACGGGCTATAATTGTACCTTGTATACCATAACAGCATTTTGATAGGAATTCCAACCAATTTAAGACGTTGCATGGTCGAGATATTAGCATAGTATTTCGGCGGTTATCCGGACGGCAACGCCATTTATACATGCGACCTTAAGGGCCACACCTTGTGTGTATATATATATATATACTCCACAGCAGACCTGGCAGCTAGCTGTCACGTTGCATCATTGCACGCTCAGAGGGCGCTGTCCGGCACCTCAGTCCGCCTGTGGTCCTTTCCAGGACGCCAAAGAGGTTTGCGGATACGAGATTCGAAAACCTCGCAGGCCTACTGCCGGAGGCAAACAAACACCTGCAGAGGTCCTATGATGACCTCATCGTCTCCATGAAGTACCAGCGCTTCCTCTCTGACCCTTACTAACCACGGCAGACAAAAGCCCAACTGCGTGCGGGTCGTTCAGAAAGGAGCCAGCAAATGGCTCCAAGCCATTCCCTCCTTCAATCTGGCGCTTTACTTGATCATGAAAGCTTCTGTCTTTGCATCGCTTTGAGGTTGGGGACAAGGCTAGTTAAGGAACACCGGTGCCCGTGCGGAGTACAGGTTGACATCTGGAGGGCCCAAGATATATCCTGCAGCAAAAGCGAAGGACGCCAAAGCCGTCACAGCGAGGTTAATGAGATTACAGCCCGGACCAACTCTAATGCCGTGCATCCGAGAGCCAACCGGCCTCCTCAGAAGTGACGGAAAGAGACCGGACGGTCTGACCCTTATCCCCTCTAAAAGAGGAAAGGCGCTTATTTGGGATGCGACGATAGTGGTAGCAGCGCTTCTCACAAGCCCTAGTGTAGTTAGTTAATCCACATTTCTCTGTAATCGTAAAATTAAATAATAAATTGAATAAACATGTAGTGGTGGGTAATATATATATATTATATATATATATATATATATATATATATATATATACATATATATATATTATATATATATATATATATAATCTCGCCTTACACTGTAATCTGACTATATTTGCTTTGTCGTGACAAATATTGTCGGGCGTCTCGGGTTGTTGATGCAGAGTCAGGTTAACTGTTGACTGCGAGATCGACAAGGAATACGTCGCAGTGGAGCTGCCTATAGGCATACGAGATGTTCGAATCGTGTACGATTATAGATGCCGATAGCACTCTACATGATTGGAGGACAAGCTGAAATCAGCTTCAAGGTAAACTACTTGCAGCTTTTGCATAACAGCAGAACTAACCAAGGCAGGTGTGCCCATGCAGGCATCATGCTTAACAGCCGATCCATGATGGAGTACATTAGGGCGAGGGTATCGAGTTGACGACGAAAGCATGTATTGCGTAATGTCCAAGGTCATGCTAATAACGATAATCGCACAGCTAACAATAACGGCGTGATAATAAACCTAATATTGGCCACGTATACTAACAATATTACAATTGTGTGACTTTCTACCTTACATACCTAGACAGCTGCGAACCATTCATATAGCCTGTCAAATCTATTTTACACCGAAAATATGTCTTTAGTGCGAGCGTGTTTGTAGAAGTTGCATTGTACTATACTGCGACGTACGATTCGAATACATGCTTCTTTTATCGACCCTCTTGCACTCCTAAATACAAGACAAAAATATAATCGATTATAAAGATTCGATGCTAGATGATTGTACTATATGCATTAAAACTAGGATGGTACATTACATTATCCGCCATATTTCCAGCTTGGCTTTATTACACTTATGTCGCAGCGGCATGTCGGATTTATTTACTTACGCCGACATTGTAGCGTAAGTAGCAAGATGTGCTTATTCCACGATTTTCGTGTGTGTCTGTTGTGTGATTTTTGTTGGCGCAAAAAGCTATTGGGCGTCAACGTGACTCTGTACCTGGTCCGAAACCGAAAATCGGGCCTGAAACCTTACGTCAAGCGAGTTGTTGTGTGAGCACTCGCGGCTTTAACATGCAGCTCAACGGGCCGGACCATTCACCGCCATTTTAGGGACCACCTTTAACCTGCTGGAAAGGGTAGGCTTATAACAGGAAAGCTACCAGACCAGAATTATCGCCATCAGAACAACCTGCATCACTAATAGCAATAAAACAACAATCTTAAAAGAGCCACGACTTGCACATAAACAACAACAACAACCAATCTTAAACGACTTACACCTATTCGCACACAAGAGCAGCAATAGTAAACGCGCCACCCATCATCACTAACCAACCAGAATGCATCGATACGCACCACGCCATAACAACAGCAGCAAAAATAACTACGACGACCACTGCGACATTGCTGACGTGTACGTTGAATTAATTTCAGGTGTCGCCAATGATCATCGAGCAATTTATGAGCAGCCTTTCGTCATGGTCGGCGGAAAACTTTTGGCCAATGCCAACCTACCGCTCTAAGTTACGGTTATAAGAAAAAAATTATATATATATATATATATATGCGTGTAAGAGTTACCTATTGCAAATAAATATAGTGAACATCAATTGAATTAAGAGTATTTCTAATTTATTCCTTATCGTACATACTGTCCCTAAAAGAGTTTGATCATCCTCCTGATCACGCATGCATATAAGCACATGTAATGCATATGCACGTACAGTATATATATATATATTTTTTTTTATTATTTAAAAGTACTCTTCATTGTTAGTCACAACCTTTCCCCCCCATCTCTGACCAGACCATCGCTTCAATGGCAAATGATGCTAGGTCAGCATCCCGAAAAATGTTTCCCATGTGGCCCTTTTACTGCTCCTGGTAAAGTGATTTTTTTCCCCTGCCGAAGTTCGGTCTGAGACATCTAAAGTAGGGGTGAGTCCGACGGCTGCAATGTCTGATGACTGCGGTGAATATAAGCAAGATATCTTAATCGAAAGCCTTGCTATCTTGTGAAGGCTAAGTAAACTCACATGCGGTCACGCGTTCGATGGTAGAAGATAATCTTGTGGTGTCTCGTCCAGTTGACGCGGCAGTATATGCAAGAAAGAACGACTGGCGCCCTTACTGCAAAGTTGGCAAATGAAGAGCAGCGAGGTGTTATCAAATTTCTGACTAGGAAGGTGTTCAACCGAACGATATTCATCCCGGATAGTAACCGTGTGCGTAGGAGACTGTTTGTTCGTATGTCAGTGAGAATTTTGCTCGAGTCAAATGCCAAATTGCTGAGCACAGGGCTTCCCGAGCGAGACTCTGAGGACTCATCACCAATAGTAATGCGAGCGTGGAAGGAACGGTCGAGAAATACGCGTAGGGTCAGCCCTACCGGATTGTTATGTCGAGCTCGGAGACCTCCGTCCAGACTCCCCCCAGGAGTGTTGTGGGAGACTGTCAGAAATCTCCTGGCGTAGCCGAGGATCGGCGGAGGATCTCGACGTAGACCCTGATGATATCGAAGGGAAAATACCGGAGGACCTGGAAACGAGCCAGCCTTGTGCTGGTTTCAAAACCAGGGAAGTGCCTAGAAGAAAGGAGGGGCGTCGGTGATTGGGTCTATCAGCCTTACTGGACGTTTTTAGGCAATGTGCTAACGAACGCTGATCTACCGCTTCAACAAGGAGATCGACCAAGGTAGCGCTTTAGAGACTTATTAGTGATTCGGAAAATACAAAAACGAAAAAACTGTCGCTCCATGCTTGGAGCCTAAACAAGGTACTACAAGGGAGGAGACTGCAAAGACTTTCAAAACGAGGGGTTTCGCGTTACCGTTCCCTGGATGTCAAAGGTGCGTTCAGCACAACCAAACTGAGAAGTAATTGTGGAGATGAAAAAAGAGGAAGAGAGAATCTGCTTACCTCCACGAATGATTTCACCCTCCCTGGGCGTTCGAGGTCTGTTTGCAGGAGGGCAGGAGTACAAGGTTACAGCTGGGAGTCTTACAGGGTTCGATTTTCGGGCCCGTGCCCTGAACTCTGACTATGTCGGGGTGCTCAAGATAGGTCATTTTCAGAATAGAGTGGAGACGCGAGCGTACGTCAACGATCTCGCACTCATGGCTACGGTTAGGACTAGTCAGTTCTAGAGAGCGCCGTCAATGAATCCTGTAATTTGCGGAAGTATGGAAATCAAAATTTTTCGTCAACTAATCTGAAATCAGTAATGAGGTGTGCACCGGGTTAGAAT
>QVRM01005590.1:0-28670 GCA_003439945.1 Dermanyssus gallinae | reverse complement strand
AACATAAACCATTTTGTGTTAGAATTCATTAATGACACGATTGATTGAATAATTGCTCTTCTCGACTCCCTTCTGGACGTTGTTGTTGTTTTTGTTGTGGATGTTGTTATTGTTGTTGTAGCTCTTGTTGTTTTGGTTGTTGTTGGTGTCGTTATTGCTGTTGCGACTGGTATTGGCCATATTTTCGTTGTTGACGCACCTGCCAAGGCTTCCATCATTGTTGTCGTGATACCTTTCTACTGTACGCCACAGCTGTCAGACCTATTCTCAAACTTTTTGACGTTTCCCTCCGCAAGCGATAAGTGCTTGGTCTGTCTCTCTGCTGACTCACTGGCGTACATTGTGTTGTTCAAGATGATCCCTAAGCTGTTTGAATGTCTGAATGAATATCGTTGATAGATATATTCTATACCCTTGTAAAACGAATAGAGCTTCTCTTGTATATATTTATATATATACTTTCTAAAGGTAATCCATAAATTACTTCAATTTTCATTCGATTTTAAAACATATGCCTAATATAATACATTCTGATTAAAAATGTGGCTTACAGGCTAAATAAAAGTTATAACTTTATACAATTAGTAGGGTTTTGTTACGCTAATGCAGGATTCACAATTATAATCCGAAACTATAATTAAAAGACAATAATTTTTGTTTAATTATAATTGTATTCGAATCGTCAGTTGCTCTACGGAATCTTGAGGAGTCCTGCGGCGGACGAAAGCGAGACCGACACCGCGGCTGATACCTAACCTTGTAATTTCACTTAAGTGAGCATAGTCGCCGTCCTGACAAATCAAAAACCACAATGAAAAAGTGGCCATTTTGTTTTGCTACACAAGTTATCTAAATATTGCAGGAATTATCTGTCGCTAGAAGACAGCAATATGAATCTTTAACAAATATTTCTAAACTAGAATAAAAAAAACAATTCTAGACTCACTGCAGTAAATAAATGTTGTTACAATTGAATGTCTTTATAATAACCAGTGTTTAGGACTGGAATTCACGCCCAAGAAGCGGGCGGGGAAAGGGGCAACCCGAGGCAAGCCAAAGAAACACGTGACCTTGCACAGAAACCCGATGCTGGCGTCCAGCAATTGGCGACACACGGGACTGAGATATGCCAACGAGAAACCCCGCCGTAAATAGAATAAACACACGTACTCGAGCACAACATCATCATCATCATTTATTTATTGCACCACATATATGGTATGTATATATATATATATATATATATATATCATTGTAATTAAACACATGTTTATAGTTAAGTAGTCAAATATCATCGAGCTAACTGCGTAAGAGAAATAACTCTCTGACAGCTATCGTAGACATGGTAGATAGGGCACGACTGGTTACATAAACGGCACAAACAGCCGACGTCAGGATCGTGGAAGTCTCTTCGATGGCAGAGTTTATGGTGAAACCCGTTAAGTAAAGAGCGAGTCACGAGATGTCGGTTGGGTTGTAGTGTTCTCTGCCAGTTCTGTGTGACCCTTGCTGGCGAATTGAAGAAGCTTCCAGGAACTGCTCGAACTTTCTTCATAAACGTTTCTTCTAAACTGAATAAGCAGCGGTTTCTGAGAGTCGGACTCTAGTTGCTAGGTTTTCTACAAGTGGTTGGGCTAGCTGTGATAGGTTGGGTGCTCCCATATGACCTGGATGCCGTAGGCCGCCACCGAAGCAACTTTCAGGTCAAAAAGAGTTTTTAGTGTGCTCAGAAATCATTGTTGAGGCAATATTCACTAGATGTTTAGATGAGGGCCATGTCTTGGAAGCATGGCGGGAGTGCATCCTTAAGGTCATCCCAAAAAAGAAAAGGGTGATCCTACTGATGTCCGATCCTGGAGGGGCATTGCCAAGAAGAATTTGGAAGAACATTTTGGCATCGGTGCTCCCAACACGCCTTTCTATATTCTTCCATCACCGTACCATAAAACCGCAAGAACAGCATAGATTCCGTAAAGGAAAGTCGGTCTTAACAGCATACACAAAGTTATTATCCAAAGTGAAAAGAAGCCTGGAATTTCGTAAGTCAAGGGGAAGGTTTCTATATGCCTTATTTGTCGATTTAAAGGCCGCTTGTGACACTGCTTCGCAAAACGTTGTACTCCAGAAGCTTGCCAATGCAGGTGTTGGCCCCAAGACACTAACCCTACTCGCCAGAATTCTCCAAGCAAGCCCGACGATAATCCTTGACAATTCGATTTTGAAACTCAGTTCTAATGCAGTCGAGTTCGTTAACACCTTCTGCTACTTTTGGGGTTAACTCTTCGATTAAGGGCATAACCTTTGGACAACACATCGCCGAACGGACCAGAAAAAGTCTAGTCGCGATGTCTACAATTGAAAAGCCCTAACTTGCGCACAACGGCCTCAAAATAACCAAGATCGGACACAAGAACACCCGCAGCCACCCTTTGGGAAGGACGTTGGGTCACACAGACCAACCGCCACGAGCCACAAACTACGCCGGTACTCCCGGCCACAGCAGAAGCTGAAATTATACGATACAGCGGCCGACCTATTAGTAGGTCGCTTAGTAGGTCGCTTAGTAGGTCGTCAACGGACACACTGAGAATAATTCAGTGGAACCTGCGAAGGACCTGGCCAATCGTTAAGTCGTATGCCCACCTCAGTGCATCCATATCTGTGGCCCGTTACACTTCGCAGGAGAGATCTGCATGTGCAATCGAAAATGATCGACTCTATGTCCACTTTAGATCGATCCTCAGCACACATGGCATAGTACCAACAACAGCACCCTCATTCGAGGGTATCGCACCATCAGCACGGCGGCCTCGCTCGTGCTGGCGGAGACAGTGCCCTGGGACCTAAAGGCAGCCGAACGTCGGCGCTTGTAGGTTAACCCAGATAGGGAGCTCGTGCAAGAACGCGAGGTGACACTCGATCGGTGGCAGAAGGAGTGGGATAGCATCCCGAACGGGCAACCAGGGGCGCTCGTGAGGAACCTCATTCCGAAAATCCGCCAATGGATGAATTGTCCCGGGGGCCGTCTCACATACCACCTAACCCAAGTCCTCACGGGTCACGGCGATTTCCAGGTGTATTTAAATCGGATAGGGAAGGCTGAGACAACGCAATGCTTGTACTGTGACGAGGTGGACACTCCGGAACATACAGTATTGCGATACGCCGCATGGACCGAGACCAGACGAGGCTTGCCCTGAAAGAACACGCTGGGAGAGCTAGTCACGTACATGCTTACGTCGGCCAAAAACTGGGACGCGGCTGCAAAGCCTATTCAACGGATCATGAAAGCAACAGAAGAGACAGGAAGAAGGAAAATGGTGGAAAGCGTCCGATTGGTGCCAAGGCGCGACTCGACAAGCAGGACCTAAATATTTAAAATTTCCGAAACTTCCCCGCCGCCTGTGTGTAGTTACTCTTCTGCGTTAAGGATCCCGCAGGTCGGAGGGTCGTCTTAAGGAGGATACATATATGTAGGCACTGCCGTCTATATATGTAGGGTTTTAGTGGGTATTGCCTTAATCCTTCGGCTCGACTCTTGTCAAGCGCCACGACTTGCCGTTAGGTGGCTGAGTCCCTCACTGTCTGAGCGTTGGCATGTTAGGGGGCTTACCAACTCCTGTTATGCTTTCTCTCAGTCGTACGTAAATGTATTTTAAACCCTAAACCTCCTCAAAAAAAAGGACAGTACCCACTTTCATGTCTGTTTGGCCAGACGAACATCTTCAGTGGAGAGCCCAACTGGATGTACACTTCACCGTCCAAGAAGTGGCGGAGGTACTGCGTCAACCCCTGAGAAACAAAGCATCTGGGTCAGATTGCATCTGTAATGAGCATTTGCAGCAAGCAGCCGCAATGACGGCACATTAAACCGCGATCTTCAATAGGTGAATTTACAATGGACGACTACCAGCAGCGCGGGGACAGTGCGTCATTAAACATATTCCAAAGGGCAAGGGACCACGGACTGAACCCTCTTCTTGGCGGGTCATCGCCAAAAAAAAACTGCGCTTATAAAATGCTTGCAAACTTTTTAGCTATTTTGTGGGCTTATGAACACGTAGTATGCGTTGTAATCGCAACCGGCACACTTAGATTAAATGGACAGAACCTGAACTCTGTGAATAAATTTACATATCTTTATATCACAGTGACCCATCAGCCGAAGCCTTCCCTGCACACATAGGGGAGAGGTCCCGAAATGCCTTGATTGCGGTGACAGCTCGTAAGATGCCCCAGATGCTCTCGATTAAGGCAGTGATAGCTCTATTCGATATGAAATTTCATTTCATTTAATTCCACACCATGTTGGGTAAAACAATACCTAATCTATACCTACATACAAACAAACACGTTGGCAACAAATAAGCCGTAACACACATATTTACAGCGGTAAGTTACCAGAAGCATTCCAATCGCCAATCGCGATAACGAGATGAAATATATACAGTGAGTGGCGTGATACTTTGAACATGGATTGCTACAATTTTTACAAACACAAGATTCATTCGGCTCATGGAATCCCACTGTGCCACACACGACGTGGTGATACCCGTGCACTGCAAATCGCGTAACAATATGGCGGTTAGTCCTACCTACATCTTTCCATGAATCTGATGTCATTGCCCCAACTGTGTAAAATTCTGGATCAATTTCTGCCATTTTAACTTCGTATTCACTGATGAAACGATCATATCCCGGTGTCGCAGGGAGATTCAGTCGCCTCTTCAGGTCCTCTACGAACAGCGGGGTATCTGCCAGCAAGTACACGAGTCTATTACGAGCTGAGCTGTGCACTTCAAGCACTCGCTTCAGAAACGCGGATTTAACTCCATTAAGGGTAGTCAGGTTAGCCGGCGTTAGCTTCGTCCAGATGACCTCTATGCCGTACGAAGCAATTGGTGCGATCTTCAAGTCGAAGAGCGCAATAGCGGTGCGCACGGACATCACTTGTAGTTTTTTAATCAAGGAACAGGCAATCAAAGCCTTCCTAACGCGTTCGGAGATATGTCTGGCATACGACCTGCCTGTAGAGGAGATTGTTAGCCCGAGGTACGTAAAGTGATTAACATACGTGAGGATCTGCGCACCTAGACGAAGTTCGTCGGTCGCCGCACGACGTCCCCCGTTACAAAACTTCATAGCATGCGTTTTGCAGGTATTGATCCGGAGTCCCACAGTACTGACATACTGTACCAGTGATGCAAGCGCTTGTTGTAGGTGGAATCGGCTGGTACTGTATAAAACAAGATCGTCGGCGTATAGAAGTAGGTTGACGTTTCGATGACGATTCTTGATGTTAGCTGGAAGGTCGCTGATCAGAGTTGAGAACAGGAGGGGGCTTAAGTTATCGCCCTGGGCAAAACCGGTGGTTTGCTCGAGTCCTGGATGCTTTGCTACTCCGTCGTCTATTGTTATCGAGTTTTTCTGTAGGATGTCTGTAGTATCCACCACCTAACGATCGGACGACGACCGATACGAGTTCGCTAGGCTCTCTCTCAAACAACACACGTCCTCTGCCTGGCTCGCACCAACGACTACTAACTCATTTATTCTCACGCCTCCTTATATACTCATTGATTGCCCGCGCATTTAGTGACTTCCCGCGTCTTCGCTAGTAGGGTGGCGGCATCTTCTATTTGGCGCCATGTACTTAGTTTGCTTCAGCATTGCCGCCAACAGACGATACATATATATATATATATACCCGCGCAGCTTAACTGACGCTGCTCCCTACATTCTCCCCCCCTTCACCGGCTTGTTTCGAATTCGGCCCCATCTTCACCCACGAACTCCCGTAGACGGCTCGGTGCGCGTCTCATCCGCCGTGGACGTCCTTCACCCGGCGCGCTGTTGTTCTCGTGTTGATCTTCTGGCGCACCTCGTATTTCTTCCTCAGGTCTCTGTTGTGCACTTTGATCCGGGTGCTGTAGATAGCCTGGCATCTGCGCTGCCCGTGCTACCTGTGGTTGGCCGGCACGCGTCAACCGGTTTCTGTGCCATCTCCTACCGTCTTCCAACTCGTACATGTCTTCACCGACTTGTCTTTTAACTCTCGTCGGTGGTCCATACTTCTCCTCCCCCTTTGCAGCGACTGGTCTCCGTATTCTGACCCAGTCACCGGGCGCGAACTTGGTTTCCACTGCCGCTCTCCTCCTGTCTGCGTACTCCTTCTGTTTGTTCTGCCTTGTCTCCACTCGCACTCGCTCATCTTCATCATTCTGATTGGTGTTTCCTCGCCGGAGACCCGCGTCCAGTTTCGTCCTCATAGACCGTCCATGTAGTAATTCAGCGGGCGATTTGCCTGTCGTTGCCTGTGCGGTTGCGTTGTATGCGCCGATCATCTCGGTCAGGCGTCTCCGCCGGTCGCCGTTCATTTGGGCGGCCGACCAGATGAAGCCGCCCAGTGTCCTATTGAATCTTTCCACCAACCCATTTGCTTGAGGGTGGTACACGGGTGTACGAATGTGTCGAATTCCGAATTCGGTCATGAATTCTTCGAACTCATAGCTCAGGAACTGGGGTCCGTTGTCCGTTACTATGCTGACCGGAATGCCTTCACGGTATATGAGCCTGTGTAGCATGCCAATGATCCGACGAGCTGTTGTCTCTGCCATGAACTCTACCTCCGCCCACTTCGAGTAGTAGTCCATGACAACCACCGCGTATCGCGCTTCCGGTCCCAATGAGCTGTCCGGGCCTCGGATGTCGACTGCTAGCCTTGTCCACGGCTGAGCTGGCCAGGGCGTCGTCCTCACGGGTGCTGTGGTAGCCACCGCTGTCTTGTCATGTAATGCGCACAACCGGCACTCTCGTACCGCTTCCTCAACCATTTTGTCCATTCCCGGCCACCAGAACGTGTTTCGCAGTCGATGTTTCGTCTTCACCATCCCCTGATGCGCATCCTCGTGGGCCATCTGGAACGCTCTCTTTCGAAGTTGCTGCGGCAGAACTACTTTATCTCCTCTCATTAGTACGCCCTGCGTTTCGGATAGTTCATGAACAACGGAGGCCCAGCGCCCGGCTTGCGCCAGCCGAGGCCGTTTTAACCTAAGCCATCTTCTCACGCTCTGAATGTCCGGGTCAGCTAAAGAACAACTTACAACCTCCTCCCACTGTATTGGCCTTAACTTTTCTTCTAGTGTTGCTACTATCATTTCCTGCCCATCACACGCTACAAAAATGTCTTCTGTCGGCAGTCGAGAGAGCATGTCGGGTACATTATTTGTTATACCGCTTCTAAATTTTACCTCAAATGAGTAGTTTCTCAGCCTTTCTACCCACCGACCTATCCTCATTGGCGCTCGACCCTCCCCCTTGTAGCCAAGTAGTGCTATCAACGCCTGATGGTCTGTCCGTAGCGTAAACCTTCTTCCCCACAGGAACGTGTGCCATCGTTCGATCGCAAACACGCTCGCCAATGCCTCCCTCTCTCCCGTGGAATACCTTTGCTGTGTAGGTGTTAGTGAGCACGATGCATACGCTATTGGCCGCTCTTCCCCGTCCTGCTCTTGCAGTAGCACTGCTCCTAATCCGTGCGCTGACGCGTCCGTCGCCACTATCGTGGGTGCTGTTGGATCGAAAATGGCTAAAGGTGCCGCCGCTACTATACTTGCTTTCAGTTTCTCGAATGCCTGTTGTTGCTCTGGCCCCCATTTGAATAGCACGTTCTTTTTTAACAACCTGCGTATTGGCTCGGATATATCCGAAAATGTCGGCACGCACCGCATATAAAAACTTGTCACCCCTAAGACCGACTTAACCTGCGTTACGTTAGTTGGAACCGCTAACTCTTTAATGGCTTTCAGGTTATCTACACTAGGTCGTACCCCGTGTTCGTTAATGGTAAACCCGACGAAGTTAATCTCCTTGGTTCCCAAAACACACTTTTCGTTCAGCGTCATTCCTGATTCTTGGATTCGTTGTAGCACCCTGCGTAACCTTACATTATGCTCCTCTTGGGAAGTTCCAAATACTAAAATATCATCTAAATATATGACCACTCCCTTTAGTCCTTGTAGCAGGTTTTTCATTAATCGCTGGAAAGCCGCAGGTGCCGACGCAAACCCTCTTATATCGAAACAATCCCCACGGGGTTACAAACGTAGTGAGGTCTCGTGACCTTTCATCCAATTCAACCTGGTGATATGCCGAGAGCGCGTCTAGCTTTGAAAACCACCTGGCCCCGTGTAGCTCTACCAGCAGGTCGTCCAGATGCGGTAGAGGGAAAACATCAGGCACTATCGCTTGATTTACTTGTCTTAGATCCACACACAATCTAACTCTACCGTCCCTTTTCGCTGCTACTACCATGCCCGATACCCACTCGGAAGCCTGAACTGGCTCAATAACATCGTTCTCCAATTGTTTATCTAATTCGGCTTTCACTGCCGTCACTAGAGTGAGCGGTAACCTCCTCAACTTGTGCTGCACTGGCCTAACATTCTCCTTAAGTCGCACTCTGTGCTGCACGGCTTTAACCAGACCTAGCGTTCCCGAAAACAGTTCCCGAAACTCGTTCTCTATTTGAATCGTTTTAACTTCTGCCACCGAGCACGATCGCGCCGCACAATCGATTATCATACCTAGTTTAGCTAGCGTATCGCGTCCTAGCACCGACCTACCATTAGCTACGACGAATAAATCGCATTCAACCTCCCGACTGCCCAGTTTGAGGTGGCATCGAGCCATTCCCAGCGTTGGTATCCTTTCCTGATTGTATGCGCGTAGTATTGCGTTCGTGGGCCTAACTCGATCTCCCCGGTCTGCCAAGTGCTCCCTATTAATAATAGATACGGCTGCCCCCGTGTCTATCAAAAAGGTTACTAAATTACCGTCTACTGCAACACTACTAGCAAACTCCGGACAATAAAGAGACAGTGAGTACACAGCTGTTGGTTTATTCCATACCTCAATTTCGGGCTCCTCTAAGCGTTCGCCGTTGGTCCGACAATCCCAGCGTGGCTGCTCCTCCACGCCGATCGCCTGTACATTCTGCGTCGCCTGACCTGCCGCGTTCCTGCACTTCCGTCCAAAGTGGCCGAACTTGCCACACTTTCGGCACCTGACTCGTCTTGCCGGGCACAACTCTGACCCGTATCCGTGACTGTCCCAGCCGCACGCATGGCATCCACCTGCTCCGTACTCTTGCCCTGCCGCCGGCCTTGGTCTGCCTCGTTCCGCAGGCCTTCCTGCCTCCTGCACCGCGTTCACTTGCTCGTGTGATCCGGTCTGCTTCTATGATGCACCTCTCCACGTGTAGCGCAACCGTCAGGGCCTGTTCGACCGGCAAAGCCTCTTCCAGGAGGAGCTTTTCTCTCACCTGTGGCATCGTCGCTCCCAGAATGAGCTGGCTCCTCAACGCCTGGCCCCGATCGTCAAACTCGCACCCCACCAGCAGTCGTCGCAGTGCCGCGATGTACTCCACCAACCGCTCTCCGCCGCGTTGTCGTCGTCGGAAGAATTCGTCGCGGGAGACGGCCACTCCCTTATGTTCCTTGAACATCTCAGTTAGCTTCGCCACCATCCTGGCGTACTCGGTTAGTGGGACCTCGCCATCCTTCTCCGGCTCCGTTGGCTGATCCGCCATAGCACGATATTGTGCTTGGCCCTCGAGCCCGAGGCAGTGTAGTAAGATTGCACATTTCTTCGCGTCAGTCAACTTTGCTGCGCCGACCGAGGTGGCTTCTAGATAAACCTCGAATGCTTGATGCCACTCCGTCCACGGTGTTGCTGGTCGGCCCATGGTTGGCAGGAACGTAGCTGGGGGTGGCAGACCTGTAGCCATTGTTGCGGTGGCTTTTTCCTTCCAGATCCTGTCGACTGCGCCAGTTGTAGTATCCACCACCTAACGATCGGACGACGACCGATACGAGTTCGCTAGGCTCTCTCTCAAACAACACACGTCCTCTGCCTGGCTCGCACCAACGACTACTAACTCATTTATTCTCACGCCTCCTTATATACTCATCATATATATATATATATACCCGCGCAGCTTAACTGACGCTGCTCCCTACAATGTCCATCATAACTCCGAGTATCCTGCAGGGCACCCCCAGTGAAGCGAGCTTCTCCAACACCAGTGATCTTGAACCTGAGTCGAACGCAGCTTTGCGATCCCTCTCCATGCCGAAGGGTCATGCGGACTTTCTTTACCTTTAGGTATTACAGTTAGCAAACAATCGCGCCACCCGTTTGGTACCAAGACCCGCTCTGATGCACGCGTTGAACAAAGCGGTCTAGAACGGCACCAGTACCATTGACTGTTGGAGATGTTCGTTACGTACACCGTCGGGGCCTGCCGCTTTGTTCATCGGCAGTCGATTAATAAGCTCTACGACTTCACGAATGGATACGTCATTTGCCAGTTCTTGCTGCCACCGGGAGTCCTCTTCTGACCATGCTGCAAAGTATCTTGGAAGCGTTCGGGGAATAGAGTCGCTGCCACAAAGAATTTCGCTAAAATGCCTAATAAGAATATCCGATTCAATCGTACAAGTCTTTCTGAGAGGTGCGTTTCCTCGGAGCCAGAGGAAGGGTGCTCTCTCTGTGCGTCGCAATAACACTTCTTCTGCTCTTTTTTCAAAGTTATGTTTTGCATTCCGCAGAACTCGCCTATACGCGCTTTTTAGCCGCACACGTTCTGTCAAATCTGCGTTGGCACTATGGGTATCCAACAAAACGCGTTTGGCTATTCGATATGAAATAGCGCCAACTTCGACATACGGGATCTAGTTTGTGCGGGCAAAGCTACGGGGCAAAGCATTCGATCGGGTCAACCCAGCTTTCCTGAGATGGGTACTGGGTTTGCATACGTCAGCATACAACCGTCTCACGTATTTGCTGTGCAATATTCCGCTATTTGTGGAACATGTCAAAAAACAGTTTGTGCTCCTAGAGACCCCCACATACAGCGAGTTCAGGCAAGACAAATAGGCACATAACCGCCCGTTTTGCTAGGCACGGTTTTTACCACCTCCTATATCACTTTAGAAAGACACTTTAGATGAACCAGAAAGACAATTATCATGAACCCTGTGACACATGTGTTTGTTATGGTCTGTATGTTAGTCGTCACGGCAGGGAGTGCAATACGGTCTCCTCGCTACACGGGCATTAAGCGATTTTTAAAATTAAGTTAAATTTGTATATAATGACGACTGTATTGTATTTATGGACTATCTTGAAATGCAAAGTTATTGGGAAATAAATAATTGTATACGTTAAATCCCAATATTAATAATATAATTACGACGTTTTTAATCAGAACGGCGTCATCACATATAGGTGCGTAATATAGCTTAGCATAGCGATTTACCTTGCGTTTAATTAAGGCACTTTAATGAGATTGCTCAAGCACAATTCGACTTGATGAGTAAGTTGATCTGAAGGATAGACGTGCACATCACGAAGTGCATTTGAATACATTTGCTTAGTTTTTGGCAGCGTTCATTACCGTTCCGTTTCTAGCGTACAACTCTGACATGCAGGTGAGGGCTCTGTGAAGCTTCAGCCGACGTTTATCATTGTAAGCCCGTACGTACTATACATATTGTTCATGATAGGGGCTAGGCTGGAGCCCATTGAGATTTTAGAACTCCAAAATAAATGGTTTTTATTGCCTTGACGATGAAATTGCAATTTGCTAAGTCTGAATTGAAACAATGACAAAGTTTTTCTTAATTTTTGTTGACAGGGTACCGTGCTCAATTCGACAGGCACCAGAGGTATCGAGCAAGACAGAAGGTAGGAAGAGGTTTTCTCTATCCGGCGAGAATCAAATTATGAACTACGTTCAGACGCCGTCTAGCCGTCGACTGTTAACCGCAATATTCTCATTTTATGGTAGGTTTTACGAAATCAGTTACTTCACAGAGCTTATTGAAAAACAGTTCAGGCGTAAATTTAAATATTATAAAGTTACACTAGATACCATTCGCTGGAGTGAGGATTTGTGGAACAAGGACTAACTGCATGCACTCTAAAATGCTGAGAGAACCGATCTTTGATCCTTGTTGCCTTGTATCAAGGCGCACAAGAAAAAAGCGGATGTCCTTAATCGTCATTTAGCTCAATTCGATTGGTAAAATATTGTGACATTCCAGTGAGTGTGACAAATAACACAAGCAATTCTATATTTACAGACTGACTCCAGAAAAGTGACTTCTTCAACAGCTTAAAAAATGCAGATGCTAAGTATAACTTTAAGTCACGCGAGTGGATTTCCCTCGGTTCGGCAAATTTTATCATTTTGGAGCACAAAATATTGGTCGTTTAGTGTGAGATGATTCAACAGATGACAGACCACTCTCTAACCAAATTTCAAGTACAATAGCTCTTCGTTGGAACTCCGTATGTGATGCTCACAGTTTCACAAAGTTCAACTGTAGTGCCCACGAACGCTCTTTCATCGGAACTAAGTTGGGTCCCTGTGATTCAAAAGATTCGCGCGACGCAAGCAACACATGAGTACAAATAAGCAGTTGTTCTCCCATTTTGAACGGGAGCGAACACTTTGATCATCACGTTAGCAGACGAAAGGGCTAAGCGCAAACGATTACTACAGACCTGTGCTGCCCTTCGATGTAATGCCAAAGTAATACCGAGCCTGGGGGGGTGGGGAGGAATCCGGGTTTAGTGGGTTTGCGAGTCTCACACTAGTCATGCAGGCTGCTAGTGGCGCATGTGCATCATGCATTCCCGAAACCTCCCAGAACAAAACAAAAAAAGACCTATGCTGCCAGAAAAAAAAAATGAAGAAACGAGTTTCCTTCGTCAAGACAACGCGCCGGGTTAGTAAATTAACGCGCGTACTCGCGTTAATTTACTAACCCAGCAAAAGATACGAGAAGAGGGTTAGAAACGTATCACATTTGCCATACTGCCTTGCACTACTAGAACATAATTTATTTAAATTAGCAAAAGTACCTAAGAAAGCAAACATTCATCAGTTAAAAGAAACAGATTTGTTAGCCGCCAAAAATAAAATTTTATTTTCAATTGGAATTACAACGCTAACTGGCTGCAAGCAGTTTCACTGAAAACAGAGAAAAAAAATTAATAAACAAAAAGCTTATTTTTATGTGTTTTGATGTTTTTGATCTGGGTAAAAGAACGCAAACTCTTTGTGACACACACATGCAACAAATGGCTTAGCTGAGCCTGTTCCCTCTTAGCCAGTGAGTACACACAGTAGAAAGCAGAATACTGGGTTAGCTTTTATTATTCAAGCAGGCTATGTGTCAATTGTTTTTGCATAGCCGTCGATCCCAACTATACTAGACACAAACACGAAAGTTCGATTTCTGTCGAATCGCTAACAATCCCTATCGCTTTGTGTGTAACGGCAGCAAGCTTCCGTACCTTTTGCAACCATGCGATTGAAAAATCTGATACCCCCAACATTCGTCTACCACAGAGAATCGTAGATAAAGTTCTACGCATTACGACACGTCTTGCCTACTTGGCGCTTGGTAGCGAATCTTACAAGGACCCAGGAACACAATTCGTCTGCGCCAGCTTATTTGCAGCAAAATATATATTTACATTATCTTAGAACCGCAAGAAGACTCGTACTCGATCCATCGGCACTTTCCGATGCACATCGATCACAATAATCTACAACGTTAGCGTGATATACGATCTCTCGCCTCGTTCTTTCTGTCAACGAAAACGCTGTTCATCAGTGGAAAGCTTGGACTTCAGATACGTCGCTGTAAGTCCAGCCAGCACTTTTCAAGACAGTTGTTGAAGTCACAGAACTGGTGGTAGCCTGCGGCGAGGTGGGTTTTGCCGTTCACGTCTGCGACAAACTGTAGGAGCCCATACGGTGTGATCTCAGGCAGCTTCACGACGAGATGTGGATCGGCCTTCGCAATTAGTCGCATTACATTGCCCGAATGTTGGAGGAACAAACGAGCATTCTCGGTGGTTGCGCCGACCTCAGTTATGAGCTTCTTCATCGACTGCAGCACAGGCGCGAATGCGTCGGTGACCTCCTGCAGCGATTTTTCCAGAGGAGCACCCGACGCCGTAAACGCCAGTGAGAAGCGTACGCCCATTTTCACACAGCAGCTGCCGGTGTAGTTGCACACGGCAGTGCCGAACTGTTGGAAGTAGTCATACACCGTTTGAATGACGTCTTCTGATATTAAATCCTGACAGGCTGCGTACGGGCTAGTGTCCTGTCTCATCCCGCCAGCGCCTTGTGCCGTCTCCTCACGATATAGAGGTGCTGGACCTGAACTAGTGTTAGCTGTAGTACTGGCTGTCGGGCGGCGTGGTGATACTGTAGGATTGCTACGGAACGAATAGGGAACCGTGCCGTGATACTGCACGTCACCAGCAGATGGAGGAGGCGGTTGCTGTTGCTGTGACGGCATGGACTCCCGTTGCCCACGCGAGAACGAAAAATACACTGGTTCTTCCGGTTCACCGAGCGCATCGCCTCCGTCGTTGCCACCTGAACGTTGGCCGGATCCGGATCTTGTCGGCCTTGTGGCAGGCTGCGGTGGACTTTGCACCGGCCGCGTTTCCGCTGGCGCCCTGTACCCTGCGTCGGGTCGTTCTTGAGCCGTCGATGATCCACTCGAGGTCTCCTTTCTGACAGCCATAGGCGATGCCGCCCTCGGCGTGGGAAGGAGTACCCTGTGTGGCCTAGACGACGTAGTAGAGGTATGCGACAGTGTTGCTGTAGACCCGAGAACGCTAGAAGCGGCGCTCGACACGACACAATGCTCCTCGATTCGCGGCCTCGTTCTTTTCACGTCCGCCAAGTGCAGATGTAAACGCTCCTCCGCAGGTAGGTGATGCTGATACGCGTTACTAAGTACAGCCACGAGCTCCGCCCGTGTCTGCATATTGGAAAAGAACGTGGCAATACTTCGCGTCAGAATGGCAGCACTGTGCAGGAAACGAGCAAAATGAGTCAGCCGACCAGAGCTCTTCAAGTCTTCGCGAAACTTGCTCAGGCTGGACAGTGTTGTGCCCACTCGGTCGTAGTTCACCGACGCTGCAATAAATGACACAACATGTATCTGATTCCGATAGTTGTACAAAATATATATATATATATATATATATATATAAATATTCTGACAGTTGTACAATATATATATATATATATATATATATATATATATGACTGCTATTAAATGTAAGATATATACAAATGAAAATTAAACATCGCAATTCACATTTCTAGGCTAGCCGATAATTACCGAAAGGTTCGCCTCGCTCCTCCAGTAGACGCTTATGCTTGAGTGTGTGCGCCAGTGTGACGGCAAGCTTCTTAGACGGAAACAGAGCCCGTCGCTCTTCCATTGGCATAGGAGAAAGCTGAGCCATGACGGCCTTCAACATAATTGATGTGACAACGGTCTCGGCAAATCTGCAAATTTTATGATGACAGCAAAACAGGTCGCAGATATTACACGTTGTTGACCGTCAGACCAACAAGAGCTACGAGCAGCAACCAGCTCACAACGAATAATACAAGCAGGTGGCAACGGTAAAGAACAGACACAATGCGAGGATATCGACACTGACACAGAAGAGGCAGAGAACGACAATACCAACCACAGCAACAATAATAGCAGTCGTAATGACAGAATGGTTGTGCGCATACCCTCGCGATGGCTCGAGTAACTTTCAAGAACTTTAGGCGTAGCAAGTAGTACAATTCGATATAAGCAGTAACAGCGGCCGCAGAAGTACCAGCAAGTACAGCAACAGGAGCAGCCAAAGCTGTCAGTGCATCCCATTCTGATGAACGTCTCGTTGGCAATATTTATCTCTGTATGCGTAGACATCTTAGCGTATGCATGCTTGTGGTTATATTAATATGTCGATAATACTACTACTGTACTACTACAACTACTACTGTATAATAAATGTCTGCAGAAGCATATGCATATGCTTAAATGCATTCTTATTGGATCGATGCAAAACACTGCGTCTTATTACTTCGAGTCATCGATGTCAAACTTACGCTGCCGTGGCATCTTCGCCGATGAGTTTCATATCGGTTGAGAGATTTGCCGTGACAATGGGGGTTAGCCAGTGAAAACGCGAAATGAAGTCGATAAGGCCTAAGGCTGGCAAGCGCATCATGGCGATTTTCACTTGAAGATTCGTGTCGTCAGTCACAACTAGCACCGAGTCCCCTGTGGACGACAAGAAAACAGCGTCCCTCTAGTTAAGTACTAAGTAAAACGTCAAGATAATTGGCGCTGAAATAGTAAACGAAAATTATAATTACGCATTTTCTACGCTGGGCCCAGTCCAGGACGGAGTTTAGAACCATTTAATGTGAATTTACTTAAATTGAGGACGGAGAAAAGAAAGCTTTTTAGACCAACAACTTGCCTCGTTTGCTCACAAGATCTGCACTCTTCAGGATGTAATCGTCGTTGAGATTGCTTCCAACAAGCCGTTCTTTCGATGACGAGAAGTCCTGCCCTTCAATTCGTGGATTGTTGTCTTCAAGTGCGCTGTGTATCATTCGGATCGTGCTGAGCGCCGCCTGACGGACGAAACCCGTTCTTTTGGAGATGAAGTCCAACTCACGAATGACAACAAATAGAGCGAACATCGTCACGTCCTCGAAATCTTCGTCGTCCTTTAGGAGACACATTTTCA
Organism: Dermanyssus gallinae; assembly: GCA_003439945.1. Classification (NCBI taxonomy): domain Eukaryota; kingdom Metazoa; phylum Arthropoda; class Arachnida; order Mesostigmata; family Dermanyssidae; genus Dermanyssus; species Dermanyssus gallinae. Next base: position 12,029 of record QVRM01005590.1, on the reverse strand, counting down.
AAAAGAGAATAAATGTAACACACTTTATATATATATATATATATATATATATATATATATAACATTAGATACCTCACTACGAAACACTCTTCGCTCGCAAAGTTTTAAAAAAAATGCTTTAAATTTCGCAATCTGAATTTGGCCTGTGATCTGGGTATAACCTGAATCGGGATTATTGTGCTTTGTGTAGGGGGACACCCACTCAGATTATATATTTATAATTATCCATGTGTGTTCTTCCTCTATTTGTTGTATATTATGACGATGCCATAGGAATGGACTAGTTCGTTTGCGTGAATATTTTCAAGACTGTATAGAAGTCCCCGTGATGATGATTATTTCTCGCCTAGTATTTTTGAAGTACTCTACTTCATTTTTTTAACAAAACTAGTATGACATATGTACCCGTGTACTCTCTATAATTGCAGATTAAGGTGATCTATTTGAAGATAAGGGTGATCTATTTGAATTAGAATCGCTCTAGCATAATGCCCAGTTTAACAGCAGGATTGTGACTTCAGCATTCGTTCTGAAATTAACAAACACGTCGCGCTGCGGTATTGAAGAGCAAGCACAATCGACTTGCAGTCCGGAGAGTTCAATTTAAAGCCGCTAAGCTCGGGAAGCTCAGAATGTGCTGCAAGTTTTCTGCTACATTCGTATCGCATGAAAAAGGGAACCTGGAATATCTACGATTTCGAGCACTGGCCGGGCGGTCACCAACACCTTACACACAGCAATCCGTAATCAGCAGAAATATCTTAGAAAAACTGATCTATTTTGGACGTGGTGATATGAAGCAAAAGTGTAGTAAAGGTCAAACTGTTTCACTCAAGGCAAGTTCAAACAAATATTTGAAGGTAGAGCCTCAACTACTCAGGGCCCTTAGAGCAACATTTAAATACAAATATTCAATGGAATTAAATTGTTTAGTTTTAGGAATAGGGATAGTGCTACGAAAACCCCTAGGAAAGAGGGATTCACCTCAATAGACTTATTAACTACCTGTTTCTATATGGAATAACATAATATTCATTGCACAGCTGTTGGAATCATTAATATACTCCATGCAAAACGCGTCACAAAAAATATAAAAAACGTACCCTTCTGCAGACAAATTGTATAAGATTCTCAAAGGTATGATTTTAACGCTTTTTCATTTTTAGGGCTATGACTAGACGAAACATACATGCATAGCACTCTTCCAGATTCTGAAAATAATAATAATTGTCCCTTTGGGTTAGAAGCCTTAACCACGGTGACAAAATCGAGCTGGTCTATTTCGCCTGTATATTTGCAAACGATTAGACCTGCATATTAGCTTCAAGTAAAGGTACCATTTTGCCGTAGGTAGCCAGAAAAGACAATAGGCAGAATGCCATTAACCGAGGAACACTATATTAAAGAGGATATTATTTACCTTTTGCTTGTCACACTCTAGTACCGCTTTGCAATACGGGTATATATGAAGATAGGCATTCGTGTCGAAGATGATAAACGTCTTCTTAACCGGTGCAGCAGTATGTGTGGTCTCGACTTGCATTTCATCCTCGTCGGATGTGAGCTCTCCGGCTACTGGTTCGATATCAATCGCCGGTTTCGCCTGCCAATAAATGCCGAGAATGCTTTTAACAAAAAATGCTAACGAGTTTTTTGGATTGCAAATTGGATGCAATTCATTTTTCGCGTAACCCCATGTGAATTTCTTATATTAACCCCCTTTTATGTTTATATATATATATATATATATATATATATTTATGGAAAGTTCATCACGAAGGACAATTAATTGAGCTCATCATAATATATCATTGAGACTCATTAAATCAATAATAGTGTAGAATTAACTATGTTATTTGGAACAAATAATGGCAATATGGATATCCAATTTATGTGCATCTAACACAACAATCAGATAACATGTACAAAAGTGAAAAACTACGTAGCTGAAAAACAAGCAGCCACGGCGGGGAGTCCTCTAAAAACAGGCAACTTTTCGTGAGCGTTTCCAATACTAAAACAATGGAGAGAGAAGCATGCATCACCTGGTATCGTTTGTATGTATTCCTTCTAAGCTAAATGTAAAAGCACAACCTATCTTAAAACGGGACGAAAATGCCCGTTTACAAAAATAAGCAGTAAGCCAATAAAGATCGTATCTTAAAATAAATGTATTCTTAGGGAAATAATGTACAAGTGTATGTTTTTTTGACTAATAGAAATGCACCTTATTCCATCTCTTTTGTATCTCTACACTTAATTTTGCTAAAATTAAAACAAATCAGAACATCTACCTAAGATATAAACTAATTCTAGTTGTTGATAAGAAATTGGCGATCTTTCATTATTATGCAAATTTTTATCTTCAAACCTTTTTCGATCGGCTTTCAAGCACCGCTGCGACCTCAGTGTCGTCCGTATCAACATCAGAACACTCCATCATTGATTTCGATCTAATTTGAGGAGTGCTTCGGTTAACGCTGACTGCTGCGGAAGAGAGGTCATCAGGGCAGCGCCGCTTCCGGACGCCAGATCTTTTTACTGCAATTTCACTTCTGGTAGAATTTGGCGCATCTGCCTGAACTTCATTGACGACACTCCTACGGCAGTTCGCTACCAATTCCTTCTGGGCCGCGGTCAGAGGCTGTAAGAATATTAATTATTATTAATCATCACCGTATGATTATAACTAATTCGATTACCAATGTGCATTCTTGGCAGGTCAGTCAATAATTATATGAACACATAAATATATCACAAATCGATGGAAAAAAAATATATATATACAATAGCTGCCTAAACTACCAAAATTGTTCGGTCACCGGTTTGTTAATATCACCTTGCGGTTGGCGACTGCATCGGAGACTCCAGCGGATGCCAGCCTCTTTAACGCCAATTGATATGTGGGTTTGAGACTGTGCTCCTCCAACATATAGATAAACTCCTCGGCGCTCTTTAGCTCCGCAAGGTCGCCGCCTGCTAAGACATCCCCTTCCTGCAAAACTTCTACCGAATTCTCTGAAGACGAAGATTCCGTTCGAGCACGTTTTCGCGTTGTCAATTTTTCCGACGTAGTCTCTAACGTCGTGTTGTGGTCCCTGGCAGCACTCAGCCTCTTGATTACGGCAATTTGGTTCGGTGTCATTATCTGCAAGCCACCCGGCGAAATCCAGTCATATCCATCCAATAAGAGAATTTATATAAATAATAATTATAAATGTTTTTACTATAATTAGTTACAGCTTTATCATTATCAAGTGTAAAAACACTAATACTATCCGAGCGTCACTTATTTTTGGCTGTCGTCTGTTAAGGTGCTAAAGCAATGAGTTTCGTACTATCCTGCGCCATATGCAAAGTGTGTGCTTTCCTACCTCCTCCCAATGTAACACATCCCATATAGAGCCAAAAGAATGCCTTCTCACACCACGGGGGAGCATCAACGACTCTTGCGGGACTGTGCAATATCCGAGACGTGAATTAACCTTTGTAACCAACCGAGCAATCATTTCACACTTTGTGGACTTTACAATTGAAACTACTTTTACAAATACGGCAATAATGTCTACGGGACGAAGTGAAAAAATAAGCCGCGACTTCGATCCCGCCGTGTGACATGCGAGCCGGACCTCTTAAAAAACATAGCTGCCCAAGTTTCCTGGTGCGACAGTCCTTACGAAAGATTTAGGACGCCTCCAGGGCGTATTTCAATCTTCCGCCTTTTCTAATCATGCATCGACGTCAAGGTCGAGACTGTAACTCACTCATGATACTCTGTTGTAGAGCAGAATAGACGAAGAAACGTCCAACCAAGCGAAGTAAACGTTAGGAGATGTTAGTTACGGTCTAGTTACGGTCGGACGGGATACCCATCAGTCGCTTTTGCAGGCTTCAAAACGAAATCTTTCTAAGGTTTTCCCTATCAGAAGCTTTGTAGCCGGTTCTTCTCCTACCTGTTTCTTTGGATGTGCGCGGCTCTCCTTATCGTTGCTGCCGGCGCCGTCGTTATTTTCATCGATATTGACCACAAATGGTTGCGCCGGCGATTCTGGCAGGGAACGCTGTTCGACTGGCGGCGCCGAGACGAAACTTCGTCGAGCCTTGGCCGTTGAGGCTGTCTCCTTGGACATCTTTTTCTTTTTGATCAGCTCCATCACTGCTAGCTGATTCGCATTCATTGCTCCGACCTTTAACAGACACGAACTCGTGGTTAAAAAAGCTGTCTAACTGAGCGGCTTCTCAAAACAGTCTGGCAATTTCGATGTTATAAACCAATGCGCATTTTTTAGCTGGCCTCTGCACATTATAAGTTATACAGACGCTGTACGAGTCGGATTCAGCCGTCAATTAAAATTGTTAATTATCAGACAAAACACTTCGCTAAAAGTTATATATATATACATATATATATATATATATATATATATATATATATATATATATATATATATATATATATATAATGTGCCTTTCGCACTAAATTCGGTAAACTGTAGGATGTATATATTATATGCAATCAATCAAGATGATATATATGATATGTGTATATATATATGTGTGTTAGAGATATGTAAAAACAAACCTCTGGCTCGTGAGAGTCGGAATCTGATTTGTCCAAGTCAACAACCGGTATCGTTTTTTTCCGTCCAAATGAACGATTTCCAGCTAACGTAGACTCCTTTTCAGGTACTGGAGCAACCTATTTACATATAACATAGTTTACTAACATGCTTTACTGCCAACGGACGACGAGCCTATCATATAGTTTGGTTCTCATCCTGCTCTATTGTTCTTTTCGTCAATAATGCATTACAGAACTACCTTTCGTTAAGCATATAGTAAGCCCTAGTAATAAGCATATAGTAACCCCTAGTACTAAGCATAAAACTACCCATAACGATCACGGTTAGTTTAACCGGCACCTAGCCTCTTAGTACCTAAGGCAAGAATTAAAGTTTTACAAATGACAATGACAACACACTTACAATACTCAAATCAGCGGCAAGGGTCTTGCGCCGACTTTTGGTTGAGGTTTCGATCATCGTTGATGTTAGCGGTGAGTCCTGTATAGGCGCAAAAGCAAACTATTACATTCAGTAATGGGACCGCATGCGCAACATACATAGTAGATAGAAATATGGATGCAGACAGATGTCGAACAGAGCGCACACCAACCGTAACATGCGCCGCGTATCGACAGCAATTCCCCCTTCCTCTGCGTGCAAATTTTCAACGTGCGGCAATCAGAAATAAAGTGCTCACTTGCGGCAATAAAAAATAAAATCAGACTATTTCGGGAACGCGCATAATCCATTCCGTCAATAAAACAGATTCTTCATATTCATCGCGCAGACTACGCCGTGCACCCTTCAATCACACAATACTCTCAATAGCAATATTATTTTTAAGAGAAACGAGTTAGTGTGCCGAGCAAATCGAAAGATTGTGCGTGGCATTGGCGTCCCAGGGCATTGAACCATAATAGGCTATCAAAGTATGGGGTAAAATCATCATAAAATATAAATATATGGAAATATGACATAGACATGTTTTATGTCTCCATTAAATGTCTACTAAATGCAGATGTGTGCTCGCAGAAGACTTACAACAGTAGCGTTAAGGTCAGCTACGGCAGCTGTTTTTCGGCGTCCCCTTCCGCTAGGTTTGGTAGGGCTTTCGGCTGCTTCCTGCATGGTTTTATAACAAACTTAGCTTTTCACAACGCACAATATATATGCCTAATTACGTACAAACTGGTTAATTTCATAGAAAAAACATATATGCAAAAATAAATTCACCTACTTATGATGTTAATTCCTCACATGTTTTCGTAACAAACACATGGAAGTAGATGTAACAAACACATGGAAGTAGATTTTATGAAAATCTATGTTGGAAAAAATGCATATCATCTGCTCTCACAGGCGGAACCACTTTTACTTACGGTAGCACTCTCAGCCTCGACGTCTGCTGTTGTGGATTTAGTAAGCTGTTCGAAAACAAAACACAAAATGTTATACATCTGTCTTTCAAAGTCAAAAAGTTATAACAATTCGTCACTCCACTCTATTCAGCGCACCTCTGTAAAGGTGTAAACGTTCTTAACAAGGACCACCTGCTATTGCTTTTAACCAAACATTCTAGGGGAAAAAGCTTTTTTCTCTGTTATTATTTTTGTGTGAAATACGGGAATCAGTTTTTGCTGAACACATCTCGATGCACAAGCACGGTGTTGTTTTGTGGGGGAAGAACAATGACAACTAAACCTTTTAACTACCATAAGCACTAAATGCGACTGCTTCAATTGCAAAGATTTGTGCTGTCCGCGGGTCTCAAACTATATGCGTTCGTACCACAATGCGGTGGTCATTTTGATCCCTTCTGCAGTGAAGATTATAAATATCAATATACCACCACACTCAATAACAAAACTATTTTAAACAAAAGCCAGCTAGGCCGCAGAATAAATCGAGTCATTTTGTGTAACATACATTGACGAGCCAGGCATTAAACCATCAAGGGCCCTCCCAAAATGAGGTGAATCCATCGTAAAATGTCTATATACTGAAGGCAGATGCGTGATAGCGGAACACTTACAGTAGTGGCGTTAAGGTCAGCTGCGGCAGCAGTTTTTCGGCGTCCCCTTCCGGCAGCTTGGGTAAAGCTTTCAGCTGTTCCCTGCATGGTTTCATAACAATCTTATCTTGTTGGAAGGCACAACATATATATATATATATATATATAAAGGCAGATGTACGTAAAACTAGTCAATTAAAATATTTGGTTTATATAAAAATAAATTGACCTGATTCTTATGTTAATACCTCACATTTTGTCCGTAACAGATCTCTGAGAGTAAACTCCATGAAAGTCTACATTAGGTAAATTTACATATAATCTACACTCAAAGGCAAACCTACTATACTTACGGTAGTGCTCTCGGCTTCGGTGTCCGCTGTTGTGGATTTAGAAATCTGTTTGTAAATGAAAACATAATAATTATTATTATTACTATTTTTACTATTATCATATAAGTCTTTCAGAGTCAAAAATATATATCGATTCGTGAGCTACACTCTAGTCAGCGCTCCTTGGTAGAGGTAAGCGCAAACACTTAAAGCACCAAAGGTTTTTCACTGCTATTGTTTTTGTCTAAAATACAGGAGTCAGTCTCTGCTGAACATATCTCGCTGCCACAGCACGGCGTTATTTTATGAGGGAATAGCAATGATAATTATGTGTTCTCACTACCGCACGCAAAAACGGCGAAGTGCTGTCTACGAGCCCCACACTGTATGCGGTCGTACCACGATGCGGTGGAAGTTTTTAAGGTCAGAGATCGACGGTGGATACAAATGAGATAACTACTCATAGATTGTACTACACATTTGACACTCTACGAAAACGCGTACATAATGCATGAGTCACAAGGATTAGTTCATTCGCACCTAACTCGCCGTGACTACGTGAGATGTGGCAACGTATGGCTGCCGCACAGGCCAAGCAAAAATTGCCCACATGCTATGGAAACCATGCTGAGTGTCTAGTGGCATTAGAAAGCCGTGGTGTACAATAAGTTAGTGTAGAGCAAACGACACCGTCGACGGTGCAACGACAAAAGTATTGTCATCTGCTGTACCGCTTGAAACGAGTCCTTGAAAAGCGTTTTGAACTGTGCAATTGTAGAGAAGCCGTCTTCCATCATGACGAGGTCCGCTCTCCGTATACATTTTTGGCGGCCTCCCGTACATTAGATTTTAAATGGGATGCTTTACCTCACTCAATTTATAATCCTAACCTCGCCCCTTCAAATTTTATCTGTTTCACTAACCTCATACTCCTTTGGAAGAAACATTCGAAAATTTAGAAGAAAGATGGAATTTTCTTGAGAGAATGAGTGATTCACAAAAACACGAAGATTCTATTAATGTTGAAACAAATATATAGGAACCTTCAATTTTCAAGTTTTTCTAGATAATATTAAGCAAACTCCAGCCTTACCGCACTTGAAGCTATGGTCGCCTTGCTTCTTTTAGGAGCATCCTCAGTAGCCTGTCGCTTTTTTCTTCAGCTTCTCCAGGACATCCAACTGGGCCTGAGTCATCGCCTGTTTAAAACAGCTCGCACATACATATGAAAGCCGCTTATTATTTAAAATTTGACTATTTTAATTTTCATTAGTTTTATGGTACTACTCTTATATATATATATATATATATATATATATATATATATATATATATATACTATATATATATATATATATATATATATATATATATATATATATAAAGTAATGGGGGCCTAGACAGACAGTCCTGGCAACTCCCTGCGGATAGCATTTGCTGATAGCCCTTCCCAACCTCAAGAATTTTTTTTCGTAGATCTCGTTAAAATCGTTTTTGCCAATGAAATGGGGGGAGGAGCGAGTCTTGCTTAGAAGTGAGACTGAAATTACTACTTTTTGTTCATGTGTTTGACAATTTTGTGAGCATATTTATTGGGGATAATTTTTTGCACCAAATCAATAATTGTTGGATGATTACTGTAAGCCAGTTTCCTCCGCACTACGATGTCGGGTCTCATGCTAAAGAAGGCAGATGAGACCGTGATTTCGAAAAATGAGGCATCACAGGGTCTCGATTTTGCAAGTTCTCACTAAGACTGTTGTTATTTCTCTAGCGTACGTTGGAATCTTTCGGACGAAGCAGAATTTTCTTTGCAACCTACCGGTTATTCAGTACCTCCATTGAGCGACTCGCTCTGCCTAAAACTACCTAAACTATGACATACCGGTTCAGAGCTGACAGGCGTTTCTACGGATGTAACAGTTTTCCGACCTCGCCTTTTGGTTGCCTCCGTTGCAATCTGAAGCAAATTAGCATTGTTATAAGACATAGGTATATATATATATATAATCAACCTAAATGATCATGTAGGTCCAACTTCTCACATTAAAGTAAATTTATAGTATTTCTTTTAAGGGCGACTTGACGACTGTTGTCTTCTTTACCTTACTTTATATACCTATCAGGCTTATGTTGATGAGCAATGGAACCAAGGTAAATGCATAAAACATGCATGATGCTGGCTTAATATTAGCGAAAAGTAAAATACACGAGAGAACCAATGTTTGCAGGAAACCTTACTAATTAGATTTAACAAGTCATAAAACCCACGTTCGCATCACAAGACCAGCATAAATTAACAATTTTTCTGCCCAGCTATAACAAACTAACTAGGAGAACATTACAAAAGAATTGCACTCCAGCAAGAAAATGGGACCAAGCATTTTCTAACCAGGGCGTTATGGCAAATAACAACAAAATAAGCTGCAAAAGATACTGTCCAATATAGCTGATCGATAAGTGATACGCCGTAGTCGTTAAGAAAAACGTATCAGTAAAAGGTTGAAAAATAAATAGGCACGGTGATTTTTTCTAAGAGTGGGAACTCAAACTAAATGTACGTACTGTTGTATCCTCTGTCCTCACAGGAGACGGACTTTTTGGGGCTGGAAGATCTGTTTTACGACCCCTACCAGCTCTGTGCGTCTCGGAGTGTCCTCCGTTACCTTATGAAGAGAAACACGTTGCATAGTTATATTTAAATGAAAAATGTATATAAATAAATTAATAAATAAGAATCGTATTGTAGCATTCCAATATATAGAGCTCCGAATCGGTTGAAGATACCAGAATCATTCTATAATAAAAATTAGATCTACACTTTAAAAAATATAACAAGACATTTATGCGCAGATTTTTCGTAACACATTGAATGAAATATCTGTGTTTATGTCTCTCTCTCTCCTTATATATAAATAGATAGTTTTCATTTTTCAAATGTCTTCTTTGTCAAAAGATGCGTGCTAAGCATAACGAAAAGTAAAGGAACTATTTACGAACTGCTGTTTACACTCCAGAACTTCTTTGAACGACGCTTAGACGTAACCAAAACACGCGAAGAGGATAAAATACCTGCTCCTCTGCCTGATGGCTGCGAGGGTGTTTCTCGTCAGACACCACTGCCGCTTTGCGCCCTCTTTCAGCTTTCGGCGTTTCAACAATACCCTGAAATCGATAAACCGCTTATTTTTTAGACTGAACTTTGTATAATATATATATATATATATATATATATATATATATATATATATATCCCAAGGCGGTAAACATCCTAAACGACAAGGTTCAATCTGATACTGTAGCGTATGATTAAAGGCACCAGCCAGCATCGGTGTAAATTAAGTTGGACATTTATATATATGTATATATATATATAGAATAGAAATCCTTTTATTAAGGGAATCTTGAACAAAGCACCTTTACAAAGGAACTTTAGGATAATATACGTAGAAACTAGAGAGGGCTAGCTGATTGGTTGATCTGATAATATATAGTTTCTGGCAATAGTAAACAAAACAAAACGACAAAAACTCATTTCGATGAATCGATTTCGCCATACGCCAGGCAAATGCATTCATTGGGCCCTTAGATGTCACAAACAAAACTGATAGGCTTTGATGTTAGCCCGCTGTAAAAAATACAAAGCGCCGTATTATGTCGCGCAAGAGGTCAGCACTTGGGCGATGTGAGCGTTTGAACGCTACCGTTATGTCAGCGGCAGCACACTCTAGAGACTGCTAATTCTCGCACACATTAATTGTTAAGTAGCATACACGCATCTCCTTAGGCAGCCACCAACCTTAGTGGCCATCGCCCGAGTGGGCCGTATCGGCCTGCGCTGCTGGCTCAGTTTGAGTTTCTTGAGCCATCGTAGAGTCGGCATCGTCTTGTGGCGGTGAGGCGGCACCTTTTGACTTCCGCTTTCGAAAGCTTTCTTTGCCAGGTAGCTCCTTCTTCTTCTGGATGCGTTCGAGCACCGCTATAACTGAGTCTGGTGTCAAGGGCACTCATCTTTATGCCTCGGTTAGAGACTAACTCCGAGATGAAAGCCAAGCTCCGTTCAACCACCTTGAATTAAAAAGGTTTTACATATATATATATATATATATATTGCCACAAAGCTCGCTGGGGGCACACTAAGCAAGCATTTATCTCTGCTCGCAAATATGCCTACCAAATTGGAATCGGATTTCGATTTTTTTTCTGTGTTTTTTAATTTCTGTTAACGTTCGACGCAACATATGTGCTATATATATATATATATATATATATATATGTATATATGTATATGTATATATTTATATTATATATATATATATTAATACTAAAAGAGAGAAATACTTACACTCCCGCCGCCCGCGATTTAATACGCGCGAGCCTCTGACGGGAGTGCCCGCCAGCCCGAATAGACAGGCCAGCAGCTCCCCCACCCCCCCCCTTATATACGAATATATATATATATATATATATATATATTATATATATATATAATATAATATATATATATATATATATATATATATATATATATAGAGACATGTGGAGCGTGTCATGAAAAAACATAACTGCCTTCAACAAATAATTTCAATATTTCACCGACGTAAGGAGCATTTATAGAGCCTATGGATGATAGAATTATTTATAGAACTTGGGAAGCTATCCAGTCAACTCGTTACGCGTATGTTGACGTTAAGCCTGATACGGATGATGATAAAAAAAAATGGAGGAGATTCTATTTCAATCGATATGACTGGGACGGCTTTAACGACGGCGACACTCTTGTTTCGCGGTTATTTTAGACAAATCTAGCGTTCATAAACGTTATCTGAACTGTTGTACATCGGCACTGAGGTGAGTGAAATGCGACGCCCCGAACTCGACACCCTTTTTTCAATCTTTATCTCCCCGTTGCGACGTGAACTTCAATCGGACATAGTTTAGGTATCTTCATTGAATCACTCATTCAACTTATCACCCAAGTGAAATCGGTATCATAAAAAGCATGGCACAACAACAAGCATAACATTGCCACTTCTATTATTACGAGTAAGGCGTCTTCATTCCACTGCCGTAGTGACCGCGAGAGAAACAATATGTTCCAACATACTCTGAGACACTGTT
>QVRM01005589.1:0-32048 GCA_003439945.1 Dermanyssus gallinae | reverse complement strand
ACGCTACTTGCATGTAATACTAATATTAGTAATAAAAAAAAGTAAAATATTAGTAATGCGTAATCGGCAAATTTACATCGTACCTAGTATCGAGATCGAAACTAGGACGCATGCCAGCTGAATTTCAGGCCATCTCCCCTGCACAATCCTTGTCGAGTGACTTTAAAGATGTGCAATTCGCGCTTTATTTTTCCCGCCCAGTTCCATTAAAACTCTAGGTACTCTAGGCAAAACTAATCTTTCTCCAACGACTCTGTTTTAGGATATCCGGAAACCAGAGCAGAGAACTTCGTCTTTTGGGATTGGCAAGCAAGAGCAACTAACTCTCCAGAAGTTCAAAAGAACGCACATTTTGCACACAAAGTGTAAATTACGAACGACCTCGTTGGAAGCCGTAGGAGCACTGTTGTACTGTTGAGCGTTGATTAAAGGAAGTTTACGTTAAATGTTTTTGTTTTCATATTTAACGTGGTTGTCAAAAAACCTTTTTATGACTTGTAAATTACCTCACATCCTCATATCAAGCCACTTATCTAGGTGCAGATGTGCACATGGTGTAAGTGTAGCGTTGCACACGACGGTGACCGACCCTCGAGTCCGAATAACTGCTAAGCGATAAACAACTGAAGCGGAACTACAAAGGCCGCCACTACTCTTTCGAAAAAAAACGTCTCCCTAAGGTCCCACCTACCTTAAGATCTACGAGCTATACGTTCACAATATAACCTCAGTTTGACAGACATCACAGACACACTCGCCGTCAGCACCTGGTGATAATATGTGTATATGTTTGTATATATATGTATATATATATATATATATATATACATACATGCAGTTCATTTTTCCAGGGCAGCAAAAAGTTTGAAAGACATTAGCCATTCACACGAACGTTTTCTGTTAGCGTTTGAGACGATTGCAAGCCCGAGCGCTCTTACGTTATGCTTTGTGATAGCCATCGCGCTGCATAATACAAGAACCAAGTTCAATGTATGTACAAGACAGTATCAGATGCATGACTTACATAAGTTCAGAATCGCTAACTATTGTCCGACCACATCCCATCGAGGCATATATATATATATATATATATATATATATTTATGCGTGCGTAACAGTGATCACATGTCGTACTGGTTAAATATCAGCGTTTAAAAAAAAAAAAAAAATATATATATATATATATATATATATATATATATATATATATATATATATATAAATATGCGTACGCAGCAGTGATCACATGTCGTACTGGTTAAATCTCAACGTTTTAAAATGCGAATATATATATATATATATATATACGTATATAACGCTAACGCCAGTTACAAGTTACAACTTTGTGATGCTGTTTCTGCCTGTGACTGCATTTGCTCATACCGCTCGAATACTACCGCTTCTACTAGTACTGTGTTCGGCCTGGAGGGAAGCTGGTTGTCGGGGCCGTAGGCGTTTGGCCTATAGAAACCAGAAGCGCCTGTAGTTTTAACTATATCGATATACGGACTGAAGAAATTGCTATTATTTTCTGGATGTATGTCCGTCCGTCCGTCTGACCGACTGAACGGCTGCATGCTTCCTTGGCTGTCATTCCGTCGTCAAGCGGAATCAACAGCGACTTGGCCATCTGGTCCAGCTGCGCATGCCGCTGATGCCAGTGCAGTTGTTGGTGGTGCTGGTAGCAGCGGTGTTACTCTTGATGCTGTTGCTGCTGCTGCTGCTGCAGCTGCCTCTGCCGGGGTTGTTGCTACTTCAACTGCTATTCTGTGAATGAATCCAAACGACCAGCAAAATGTCGACTCGTTGGCCACCACGAATGAGCGATCACATCTTGCCGTTGCCTCGGCAATCGGTTTCCTCAATTGCCCCTCCGCCGGCGCCACCCCCGCTGCCGCTATTGCCGCCCCTGCAGTTGTTGTTGTTGTTGTTGTTGTTGGTGGTGGTGTTTTGGTGTTGTTGTTGTTGTTGTTCTTGTTGTTGTTGTTGTTGTTGTTGGTGGTGGTGTTTTGGTGTTGTTGTTCAGAACTGCCTCGATTGTGGCTCTCTCCTTGTAGTTAACGATGTTGTGACAACACTGCTTTCGTGCAGTTCGTGCTAAAGGAAGCACGGCAGCTACCCGGTGTACGCTCGTTCGAATGTACGTATATACGTACACTCCAGCATGTTACAATAGATCAGCCGAACAGCCACAGCACATCTTACAGATATGACCAGTTGTCAGAATCACGTTAGTAATCGTTCTAATGGTGGTTGTATATATATATATATATATATATATATATATATATATATATATATATAAATATATATAATAGTGGCGTGTGTTAGTAGTAGTACTAGTAGCAATAATAATGCCGCTGCCGCCTATAACACTAAACTACACGTTAACTAACCGGTAATCACTGTGCAAGTAGGGTGACTAGCCGGGGCAATTGTCACGAATGTAGTGCTACCGGTGGTCGTGGTCGAACCAGCAATACTAATATTAATAATATTTTGTCGTTACGCCTGACAATAATATATATTTTTTTTAAATAGTATATGAGGTAAGAGCTGAATGCAGCGTTTACTATTGGCGCCACAGGCTGAGCTAACGTAAGACAAGCTCACGTTCAGAACCCGCTATTGTCCTATCAACTGCAAATATTGATTATAAAATATATTCCTTATAAAACACAGTGGAAGTCGCAGATCGGGCTAACATCTTAAGCAGAGCATCTTCAGCTCGATGCAACCAATGAGGCAAAGCTGCGGCGGTGGCAGAATCGTTAGCAAATGAGCCACTCCCGGCCTAACCGTGGCTGGCGACTTAGAAGACAACACATAAGTGGTATACGAACGATGTTTACAATTGTAACGGAACACGTGATGAAATCAATTTGCCTACGGACTATGTCGGCCCACCCTAATAACAAACGTCATTATAAAAACTGATAGTAGTCCGTAGCGAAGACCGTTGTTTTTCTAACGTCGACCTCTCATCGTACGAGTATCATGCTTCACACGCCTGATGAAGCTGACCTCACTCCGAAAGCTGAATCAGAACGCCTGCATCGGCTGCTTAGCGATGGGCGGGTCAATATGAGGCATGACTTTATCGCGTAGTCACATCGTAGTTGTGGTTGGCATCGTCGTCGTCCTCGCTTGCCCACCGAGTAACTAACTGTACCCAGACGTACATACGCAAAAGGTAGGTGCGTACGCATTTCATGGTTATCACAATGCGATATACAGGCATGCATACGCCTGTCTCGGGCACGGGCTGTGCCGGACAAAAGCTAAAAAGCTGTAACATTCCAATGGACTTTGCATGGTATGTTCGATCAATCTTAACTCGATGGCCGGGAGAGACGCACGAAGGTTCATACTACATCATACATACACTATATATATATATATATATAGTTCATACTACATCATACATACACTATATATATATATATATATATATATATATATATATATATATATATATTAACTGACTCCCTTCCTCACAGAAACGCTCGCACACGACATCACCCCCCGTCTACCCCCGACGCGTTCTATCCACCCACCCAGCGATGTGGTAGTCACCAATTGGACGCCCAACGCACATATGCTTGACAAGATCTACACCCCGCGCCCCCGCACGAGACTTCAAACTGAAGGCTAACGCGAAGACGGCTGAAATTGACAACAAGTGCACATTAGCCCGGCTAAAGAAAGTAAGAGAAAAAGACTGCAACACTTTGCCTTTACTCACTGGCTCTAGGCTTTCCACGGTAGAGAAGAGTTTTTGAATAGCTGGTAATTAGAAGAAAATTAAGAAGAAAAACGTGAAGCGATCAGCTTATAGCCATCGAAACCGTCTGCGCAGTGTAAAACTATTTTTGTATTATTACGATGTGAATTTCCCAAATTCACTACTTTCGTATAACACTTAAATTAAATATCCGGTAACAGGGGTCTAAATTAGTATGATTAAGAGGCAAACAATTATCTACTAATATATATATATATATATATATATATATATATATATATATATATATATATATATATAAATATATATATATAATATATATATATATATATATACATATATAGGGATTTCAAGAATGGATTTGATTTTATCTAATAAATAATACATGTATAGAAACGTATTCACAATGCGTACGAATGAAATTTCGATAGCATTAACAGCTAAATCTGTCATATGCCTCCTTTATTTAAAGTAAAGCATTTGATTTTCTGTTAATATTGTTTGTGTGATTTCTCCGGATAAATCTAATTTAGCCGACTAGATACCGGTAAATTGTCGTATAAGCCTCCTTTATTTACAGTAAAACATTTGATTTTCTGTCAACGTCTGTGTGATTTCTCCGGATAAATCTAAATTAGACAACTAGATAACGATAAATTTTCGCAGTAATGGTATAACAGTCCGTAAAATTTTCGGTTAACCCACCGTACATACTTCTTTAGCCCGTTTGATACTAAAAGAGTTGGCAAAGGCTCTCAGAAAGAATGATTTGTTTTAGGCCGGATCTACCTGTGTTGAGATTTTTTCCACTTTTTACTTTTCTAAAAACATCAAAGCTTAAACTGGTTGAGCGCTTAAAATTAAAAGGTTGCCGTTTCAGTTAGGCTCAAGAACGACAAACGCTTTTCTATGATTTCCACTTCGGATAAAGGTAATGCTCATAAATATACCAGCTACAGGCTGTAAACATGCATAGCAAAACAAACGTACAAATTGCAGATACATCAATCAAAGGTTGTACAACGCAATACAATTCGATTACTCAGTGCGGCCAGCTTTCGGCGATCAACCCAATGACACGTGGTGTAGCGTAGATTTCAAAAATATAGCGCGAACCATATATCAAACCGAATTCCACAATCAATGATAAGATTGGCATATTTGTGCTAAATGAAGCTAGTCGTAATATAACATAATACCTTCAATAATAATAATAATAATATAACTCCAGTAGCAGTAGTAGTGATAGTAGCAGCATTATAAATAGTATAAATGAATAGAAATAGTATACTTTAATTTAAATAAACAACAAAGTCGATTTAAACTAGAAATATCATACATTCATAGAATAAACAGCACCGTCTAATAAATTAGTAGAAATAACCGAGCCGAGTGCAAAGAAATTGCAAATATGCACACAACAACTTCGTACGCACAGACAACGCTCACGTGTATGCGTTATCCAAAGCGAGCAGAGTTGGCAGTCTGAACACAGCGAGTGTTTGATGCCGAGCGTCGTGCGCGAACACGCTGACGCTATGAATAGTCTTTCATTGAAGAATTGTCATTCTTGTCAAATCTTCATTGAAGAATTGTCTTCTTATCCTGTTGTTGTTGTTGCTTCTGCTTCTGCTGGCGCTGTGTTTGCTGAAGATGAAGAATTGCAGAACAACAACCAACCAACACAAAATGCCTCCTTGGCCGCCCACAAATCTGTAGCACACAAATCAGGCTCGCTCGCTCGCAGGCAGAAAAGACTGCGCGTCCTCCTGAACACTGGATGCGCAAGGCCAGAGATCCTCTGTTTCGGCTTCTGTTCACGTCACGTTTCGGAGCCGTCACGTTTCCGTTCGGCGTTGTCCGACTTTGTCTTCTATTGAAGCAGCACGACGCCTGCCGCCACACTAGACGACAATGATGTAGTGAAGTGTAAGTAGTTCCGATGACGATGAAAAGGCTAGGATTTCTGCGGCTTCTGCTGCTGCTGTTTCTACTGCTGCTGTTTCTACTGCAGCTGCTACCACGACGAATTCAAAGTGTCTAGCAGTAGCAAACTGCGTCGCTATCACAGACGCCGTCATCCTCCCACACTGACAGCGACATTTTGGACGTTTTCAACTAGAACACAGCATCAACCACTCAACAGTGGTGAATGGGCGGTGTATGTCTCTCAGCAATAACAACAACAACAACGACAACAAAAACCACAACAACAACAACAACAAGAACAACAACAGCAGCAACCACAATAACAGTAACGTCGTGATCGCCACCACGGTAATCAGCTTCACGTCAACTTTGTTTCACACTTCTCTGGACTCGCGCAGGGCTAATTTTGCAGGACGGAGAAGAGAGTACACAAACGGACGCTTGCTCAACACTTAGCCCCGGACTTAAAGCCCAGAATCTCGAACAATTTGTCAACCCGAGTCCGACTCACCTCGGTCACACCAATTCACACACTGTCCGTGCTATATCCTCTTGCGCACTCTCCCTTTCTCTCTCGATCTTTCTAGCGCGCTCTGTACGGAATCCTGATGGTTCGAGTGCAAAATCCTTAGGTCATGTACGTTCGGTATGAGGACTTCAGCAACGCAAACACCTCAATGTCATCAACAACAGCAACAACAACAACAACAACAAGAACAACAGCAGCAGCAACAAACATTCAACAGCTGCACAAGCAACAGCCAGCGACTTCACCGATCAGTGATCGTATGTCATCGCCGCCAAGCCGGGCTGGTTGTGGTGGTGGTGGTGATGGTGCTTGTGGTCTTCACCGCAGACGCCGCCGCCGCCGTCATAATCGAAGTCGTCATAGCCGAAGTCATCATCATGATCATCATCACCTCATCCATGGTCTTCGTGGTCGTTATCGAGGTGCTTCCAGTTGTCGGCATCGTGCTCATATGGTTGGTAGCTATGGCGGATTCATCGGTTTTCAGTTTTGGCCACCACCGTCATCGTCGTCGCCGGCGTGTTCTTCGCCACCACCACCGCCGCTGCCGCTGCTGCTGCCGCCCCTGCTGGTTCTGTCGCCAGTGACGTGTGGAGGAGGAGCAGAGGGGGGGGGGTAGTCAGCCGCCACAAGTCAGCCCGCTATCCATCCAGCCAGCCAGCGCCATACACTCTCGTATGTATCTACCGGTCCATGTGTCTATGGATGTGTCCGTTGATCTGACCGTTCGACAGTCTGTATCTCTGTCTGTATGTCTGTCTATCTGTATGTCTGTCTTGTCTGTCTGTAAGTCGGTCTGTTTGCCGATGTGTTTGTCTGTACGCCCGTTGTCCTGTCTTTATGATTAGACTATTGGTCTGTCCATGTTGTCTCTATCTACGCTGGTGGTGGTGGCAGTATGGTGATGGTGATGACGATGGTGGCGATGATGGCGCCCATTCACTTGCACGGTTGATTCGTCTAACGGTTGTCTTCGCCAAAGCTGCCGACTGCTGCTGGCTGCTGCTGCTGATTTGGCGGAGAAGGCAACGAAGGCGAAGGCGATGGCGAACGGCTGACTGGCTGGCTGGCAGTCTGTCTGGCTCGATTGACCGTTACCATGCCGCGATCAGCGCTGCAGCTTCCAGCTTACGACTTACGAAGAGAGGGCAAGCGTGAAGTCACCGATGAGCATTGAACGGCTCACAACGGCTGAAGCGCGCGCGGTTTGTAACGGTGTTGGTCGGCCGCCGCCGCAGCCGCAGCCGCCGACGCCAACACCGTTACGCGAACGACGACATTATCAACAACAGCAGCAGAAGCACCAACAGCAACAATAACAGTACAACAATAACAACAACGACACCAACAACAACGATAACAACAACAGCAACAACAATAACAACAACAGCAACAACAGCGACGACGACGACGACGACAACAAACAACAACAGCGACGACAACAACAAGCAAGCGTGCTGAGAGATGTTAGCGACATACATGTTCTAGTGCAGTCGTTAGAACGTACTATACATACAACTTTGCGATACGCAGCGAACAGTCACTATCTTACAAGCTCTTTTAGGTAACTAGTTATCACTGGTCTAACATGTATTGCCGGAAATGCATTTTTTGTTTAATTCTATCAGCTATACATACATATAAGCGCCACGTCTTTACGAAAACCCCACGCCTTGTAACTAGCATGTTACCCTCTCACACACGGCAGCACGGGCAATCGCGATTTCGTCGTGGCACAGCCGCAGATCCTAGACACGTTTAGATCAACGACACTTTTGCGAGAGCTCTGCGCGCGACCCAGAAAATTGCTAGGCCTCTGCGGAGTGGACGGCCGTAGGCTTGACTGGGTAACACTCGGTTCATACCACAGGAGTTCTAGAGGACAACTGTATTTTTGCTCCGGTGACGTTTGAGGCATTGAAAGAGGGGGGGCTTGGGTTCTTTACCACTAGTCAAATCGAGAGTTTATGCGACCGTATTTTGCAAGCAATGAGCGAGTGCTGGGTAGGCATAGAAACGACGAAAAAATAGGGGAATGTTTATGCCCAAAATAGGAGGAGAGGCGCAATATTTATCTAGCTTTATATATATATATATATAGCAAGATCACATTGTATAGATGAGCGGTTGTTGCTCAGCCCAAACAGAGCCGTGACGTTTAAAATGCCGTGTGTAACAATATTAGCAATAATCGCTTGGCATTGATTCTCAATTTTAGGAGGCTAGAATTTTAGCCAAAAGCAAAAGAGACAGCCAATTGATGGAAAGACTTATGTGCTGGAGGCAGCAATCTATTCTTTGTTGTCGTTGTCGTCGTAGGCAGTCAAAGTCGTAGTAAAGTCGCCAATGATGATGAGAGTATTATTGTTATAGCTGACGTTGTTGACAGCCGTGGATTGTTGCTGATCTGTTGTTGTTGTTGTTGTTTCAGATCTGTTGTTGTTGTTGCTGCGGTTGTTTGCATTATAAAAGTAACTGAAGTTTACTTTGTCATTGCTGTTTTTATCGTCTCGATCGTTGTTGTTGTTGCTGTTGTAGGTGGTGGCGCTGTTTTTGTTATGGTCGTTGTTATTTTCGTATCGTCGCTTGTTCAGCTATGACGGATACCGGTTAACTAACCGTTGCTCGAACAACCGTTAACTGCGATAAGAAGAGATGGTCATCGTACCAGCAAAGTGTTACCAATGATAATCATGGTGATGATAGGTGATGATTATGATGATGATGATGATGATGATACTGGCGATTCCAATGATGCTGATGTTTTATTAGATGACGCTGTTAATAAGAACGTAATGTAGACGCAACGGTTGAATGGGGACTCGCGCTTACTTTCTTAAATATACTTTAGTAGTGGCGGTGGCTTAGGCGGCTAACGCACCGTTCGAAGCGGGGCGTTGCCATGGCAACCACGGTTAGCAAAACATCGCTAGTTCGAGCCCTGGCCGTGCTGGTTGAATTTGTTGGACGTGGTTGTCATTGCCTTGCTGCTACATACCTCTGCTGGAGAAAGCCTATATAATTCCAGTACGAGAACGCGATGACGATAGATGCATTTAGACGATATCGTGCCACAGGCAACTTCAGCCCATTACGAGCGTCTAAAATTTGGTTGTCAAAGCGTTAAAAAAAAACTTGGCCCTACGTAGCTTCGCGTTGCCTGAGGACAAGCCGTGGCGTCGTCTTCTACAGTATATATTCACTCGAGATGTTTGGCGCTCTTAACGCTGATTATCTATTTAGTCGTTGATCTGATTCATCAATTCATTTGATTCGTCGTAGTTTTTTTTATGGGCCTCCCGCCCGTCGCGCTCTCTGAGTAACCCCGTCTAAGAACTGTGACCGCTCACTGTGAAATTGCTACTGCGCTCACACAGGCGCAAATGAGAAAACACCAAATGACAATACCTTTGCCCCTCATGTTAACATGATTGCATCATCACTCTTTGCCCCTTTACCATCATCATCATCCCTAGAATCAGCAGCACCCCATCAACACCATCATCATCATAATTATCTTGATTGTCGTCGACCACGTCCGTCTAATCATCTCGCGTTTGTTCTTCGCTGCTCATGCCAGCCTCCACAACGCCACACCTCGCGCATCGAGTATGTTCCACAACACAATATGGGAAGATTTGACGGCATCGACTGCGAGACGCAACTGCATAAACGGCGATGACGATCGAGAACGCACACACCCACCCTACGTGAATGCTATCGCGATCACGCAACACGCCAGCATGCATTCGTTGATTGTGGGTAGGGCCGCGTTAGTGTGTTTCTTTATTGTATTGCAGTGTTGTTGTTGTTGATACTATAATTGAAAAATTGATTAATTTAAATTCAAGTTACTAGTTGTTGTTATGGCTTCTGCGTTAAGACGCTAAGGCGCTTCCCATCACTTTCTCTCACCCTTATATGAATACCACCCTCTTGAAAATCATATGGAGCTCCCTGTCATCAGCAGAAATTGCCACAGCCACGGATCAAAACGACGCTTATCCACTAGAAAAACGGTAGACGGCAGGATTGCGGCTCGGCGGGAAGGTTACAAGTATCAACCACATCTTTAATGTTCTAACGTTTTTCGGCACCGCATGTGCGTTTTATTGATAACATGCATGATGAACATGACTTAATTTTTTCGTACGGCTAATTGGCCCTTACGGTCTTTTTAAGTGATCATGTGTAACTTACAGAACTAACTCTAACTAATACGCTACTACATGAAGCGACATTGCCAGTTCATATACATCAAATATTGCTAATCTCAAAAAACGTTAGCAATGTTTTCAATTTATTAAAATAAATTTTTATTTTTTTTTAAATTACATGTTAAATATGTAAACTTTCCAATATTGTAGTGCCAGACAAAATGTTTTCCTAAAATAACAAAATTCCTCCTAAATTCAAGACTTTGCTGGCCCCCGAGCAGGCCAGTGTGCTGAGTTGTTACAATATTAACCTTGCGAAAAAGCGTTCCTTATTCGTAAGGTAAAGGTTCTTTCCAAAAATGTTTCTTTTCTATGCGAGTTTTTACAGCTCGTCGGAGTGTCAGGGAGCGGCTAACACTTCAGGAATGCCCACTTGCGCGGCCACTTCCGCCATGATTTCCACTCAGTACCCGAGTGCACTCATTATTTTCATCGGACTGAAATCTCGCAAACCGCCATTATATGTGACTCTCCTTAATACGGCCGCGTTGGCCATTGCTTTAAAGCTTGCCAGGGCGAGAGTAACCTCGACTGTCGTTCCATCGTGTTTCTCCGTGATGTGTACGAATTATGCGGGCACCTAATAGTAATAACAATAAAAAAGTTGGCTGAAGGTGGTCAGGTGTGTAAACTCCCTATAGTAACATTCCCTCCGTCCATATGGCGACGAATAATGATTGTCATATTATCGAGGACTGTTAAGGCTAATGATTGTACAGATTCCGGACCGACTGGTTCGACGCTCCCGGATCTAGCCAACATGGGGTACCGATCGTGACACCTGCTGCCTTGAATTAATAGGCATAATAAAGAGAGTAACTTGACGGGAAGCAGACCTCCCTCCCTGCAATAGGATCGTCCTAGGCATAATCGAATCCACTTGTTGAGAGTGTTGGTTGGTAGAAGATAGCCATTACTTTGTGTTTACCTTTTTTAGCATGATCAAATTGGAATTGTTTGGGTTTTCCCCAGCCGAGGATTGTAACAGCAGCGCAATGTTCAACCCCTTCGATTTAGAAAACATTGTGTAGAAAAACTACACTACGCACACGTATATATAAATGTTTGTATCAGCTCGTTGTTATATATATATATATCTATATATATATATACAACTTCGCAACAAATCTGCTTCAATGTTCTCTTTAATGTTGCTTTTGTTATGTTTTAAGTAGCCAATCGTAACGATGATGACCATAGCGACCGTCGTAACGGCACGCATCCCGACGTTGGCGTTTGCGACTAAACACGTGACTCTGTAATCATCGCGCGCGAACCGTGAAGATGGCGTTGCGTTTTTGGTTAGCGCAAATAATGGTCTAATGACGAATGCGGGCGGAAGGGGGCATCGTACCCAGAAACGGCCGCCAGACAATTGCAACGACGCACGCTGAATAGACCTTCTTGGGAGCCAAATGTCGAGCTTGTTCGCGTGGTCGTGCGAGCGGCTGCGGTAGTGTTCTGCGTGCATCTTTACATATATATAATATATATATATATATATATATATATTATATATATATATATATATATATATATATATGAGATATATAAGAAGATAAAGATGCACGCAGATATATACACTTGATGTCCAGCGGCAACGGCGAATAGCACCAACAACTTGACTTCCAAATGAATCATGTATTAGCACTAAATAAAGGTCCGTTTCACGTCAGTGAACACAGAGTTCCACGCAATCTCACCGCGCCCCCTCCCTCTCTCCCCCTCTCTCTCTTTCTCTCTCTCTCTCTCTGAGTCTTGTTCTTTCTAAAAAATGATGTCCTGTTGCTAAACTCAAACTTTGAACAAGCTTGTCTTGGGCGCATTTGGCTGGAAGATGAGCCCGACTTCAGAGCTCGTACCGTTCGCCCTCCTCCGAAGAGTTCGACACGCAAGGCGTTACCATCGGCCATTGACTGGTCATAGTCGCAGCAACAGCAGCAGCAGTAGAAGCCGCAGTAGCATTAGTAGTAGACGACGAAGATGTATTCGTACTAAAAGAAGTCGAAACAATGTTAGCAGTACTGAATGTGCTATTAGTAACTATGCCCATTGGCCAGCTGCGGAATGGCTGTGCATTGGGAGCTAGCAGAACCGCCGGCAAGATGGGTCGGCTAGTCGCTTTGTCTCTTACCACACATTTATCGTCTTTTTCCAAATGTTTTCTTCTGTGTTGCTTTTTGTCTTCTTGTCAGAGGAGCATGCATGCGGGACATGTGGGACACGCAATCGCACCGTGCGGTCGGCATCGAGTGATCCCGGCGATCGCGATCGCCATAAATTGAGGCTCCCTCATAGATAAAGCTCAGCTAGCCAGACTCACTCAAATCCCCCTCCAACGCCATCAAAGATGCTCGACGATCACCCCCTGATCCCCGACCCCTGATCCGACTGGGGGTGGGGGTGGCGGCGGCGGCCTCGTGCTCCGTTCACCTGTCCACCCGTGTCCGGCCGTCAGCTCTGATCTGTTCGCCATTCGCACGCGAAACAAACACCCTGGCCTGGCTACCCACACCGTAGAGCACCGGACGCACCAGCATATAGGCCTCGACATGTCTATCTTAAAGTTTTTACACGCCCCCGCGCGTTATGGCGACCACGAGGACGGCAACACGCAATTGCAATAACGGCAATAACAAAAATAAAAAGAAGAAGATGAACGACAACAACAACGACGAAAACAACAACAATAACAACAACAACATCGACAATAACAACAACAACAACAACATTGACAATAACAACAACAACAAGCTGCACAGAGACTTCACACGCGGCAGGCATGGCGCGACGATATCGGCGACTATAATCGGCTTCGTGACCAGATCAAACGCTGGCGGACGATCCAGCATTCGTCGTCGTTCGATGACAATGCAAACGCTAATATGCAACATGTGTGAGTGAGCCAGCAGAAAGATGTGACCGAATGCCGGTAAATGTGTCCAGTTAACTCAATTCAAATGTAGCCGCCGCCGTCGCCGCCGCTGCCACCACCTCCGACGTCGCCACCGCTAGTCAAAAATGAAATGACTGACCCAGTCAGCGTGCTCTTCTGACAGCGTTTCAGAAGCCGCTATTTGTTATTGTTTTTTGTTTTCGACCGTTGTTGTTGTTGTTGTTGTTTAGGACGTCGACGAAGAAGACCTCACTCACAAGCGCGGTAGCAGAAGAAGAAGAAGCCGGCGTTTCTCGGTCGTTCGTCAAGATTCGCCACTCATGTACATATGCACGTTGTTTCCGCGTCGTCAAACTTCAGACGTCCCTCAGACGTTACGCCTACGTTGTGAAGTCCTGCCGTGGCCGACTTTGAGTTCGCCCTTGTGCGCTACGCAAAGTGTCAAGCTCTTTGAACGAATCGTTAGCTAGAAATAGGACTTGATTTGTTTAATAGTTATGTTTTTTAATACATTCGATTTTAAAAAGTTCTACCCTAAATAGAAAAACAAAACAACCATTGCTATTCGTGCTGTTCCGATGTCACCTAGGGAACGAAACCACAAGATGGAGCTATCAAAATGCGGTAATGCCGTAAGGATGGTGTGCAAATAGCATCTTGACTAAGTGATGTAGTTAGTGAAAATGGGCAACCTTTACTTGCTTCGTTGTTGAGTCACTATGCCACTACGTCTGCCTTCCTCACAACGGAGGCCAATAACCACCAGTATCCGGTCATATAAATCAATATCATATCAATGGGAAAAAAAGAATATATATATATATATATATATATATATATATATATATAATGTCTCATTCGCAATAGCGCGATTCTAAATCGATTGGCTTTAAAATTATTGACACATATTGTACATATGACAAAATTACAAATACTAACAGTACCAATGGTAGCCAAATCGTGGCTCAGCTCATAAGTACCCAGGTAGCCGTGGCGTTGATTTCACCAATCAGCAAAAACTCTACTGCGCATCTTTCACGTGGTGACGAATGAACGAGCAACCAGGGGGGAGAAACTACTATCTCGCTTGCATCCTATATATATATATATATATATATATATAATGGAAGGCAAAGAAAAGTATTGTCCCCAACGCTGCAACGTGTTGCATAACGTGAAGCCATCTACGATAGGATTCTGCAAGTGTGGTTTTTGTGTGTGTGTGTGTGTGTATATATATCTGTGCATCTCGTTACCTTATCTCATCTATATCTCAGTTACAACCGACCAGCTAGCCAATAAAAGAGTGGACACCCTTCGTTCACCTAACGTTCTTTGAATGAGGAGGATAACAAGGGTCGACGGGGGAAGGAAGGGGGGTTAAGGTGAGGGGTGTCGCGACGTTGTGGGGTCGTCAATGCCTTCGGTTCGTCAATGCCGCGCCTTGGCGTGCGGCATCACCTCATCATCGTCAGGTCGTCCGCATCTTCGTCACAATGCACGTCGTTGTCTATTGGACAATTTTTGTTTTTTGTTGTTGACAAAAAATCAATTGACGAAGATGACGACGATGGCGACGATAGCCACTTACTTCACTCAGTGGACTTTAGTCGATGATGATGATGATGATGCTGGTTTTGCTGCTGCTGCTGCTGCGCCCGCTGCCGCTCCCGCCGTTGGACAGACCATTCATTGGATCCTCAGCCATTCATTTATGCTCCTTCGGCGCCTTAAGATACACCTCTGCTTCTCTGACTCTTGCTGCTCTCTCCGTGGTCTTGGAAAGCACCCCCACCAGCTTAGACCTTGGGGGTTGTTCGCCATTCTCTGAAATCAGCGCCATCGCTTGCGCCGTTATTATCTGCGTCGTTGCTGTTGTGGTTGTTGTCGTTGCTGTTGTCTTCGTTGTTGTTATTGTCATCTTCGTTGTTGTTGTTGTTGTGCTTGTTGTCGTGGTCTTCGTTGTTGTTGCTGCTAATGCTACTGTTGTTGCGGTCATTGTGTGTTATTTTTGTTCTTCTTGTCGTTTCAATTGTGACAGTTGTTGCTGGTGCAGTTATTTTTGTTGTAGTTGTGAGCGTTGCGCTTATTGTTACTGTGTCATTGTCGTCTTTAACCTTGGCAATTGCCTTTTGGCTAATAATCTTCCTTTTCATCTTTCGACATCGTTGCTTCTTTTTCTTTCTTTTCTTCTTCTTCGTCATCCTCTTTCGTTTCTGCTCTGCTTTATTCCAACGTGTCTTTTTAGTGAGCGGCCACTGACATGGGTGCGAAGTGAGCACCAGGTCCTGGTGGGGGTTCTGCTGCTGCTGCTGCCGGGACGGGGGTACCACCGGCGACGCAATGGTCGTCGTTCCCCCCGTGCTCAGGTGCCCCCCTCCAGACAACCGCGCTGCGTGCCAGACACACGTGCCTAAGACACGCGTGTGTCTGTGGGGGTAGGACAACAACTTGTTATCCTGGCATAGCATGGCAGTGATCGTAATCATAACCCCGGGGTGCCAGTGGTGAAAATGCTGATGGTAGATGCCGCAGCTGAAGTTCTACTGCCAGTAGCAGTGTTTAACTACGGAGTACTAAACGCAGCTCGAGCGGCAGCTTTAGAAGCTGTAGAAGTTCGTTGGAGCAGCGGTAGCTGGACGTCACGAAGCGGCGTTGCTAACGGACTTACTTAAAGATACGAGTCGTAACGGTAGCAGAAGCTCCAGCTGGAGCAACAACAGCTGCGTGCCAGCTGCGGGGAACCCCCGGGGTCTGGGGGTA
The DNA here is from genome assembly GCA_003439945.1 of Dermanyssus gallinae. Taxonomy (NCBI): domain Eukaryota; kingdom Metazoa; phylum Arthropoda; class Arachnida; order Mesostigmata; family Dermanyssidae; genus Dermanyssus; species Dermanyssus gallinae. The sequence goes on along the minus strand of QVRM01005589.1, from coordinate 15,969 downwards.
AGCCGTACAGACCCATGGGCCATCGGCCATGGACCATGGCGGACCGCGGTTGTGGCAACTAATAGCAAGAGCTGAAATATCTGAAATATATGAAAAAACAGCAGCAGCAGCAGCCGCATCATCATCATCAGCAGCAGCAGCAGCTTTAGCTGAAGCGGCGGTGGCAAATCAGATAATGGCATCATCATCATCACCTTATGGCATAACGACAGCGCACTGGCGTCGTTTCGGCAGCGATCCTCAGCGCTCCTCATCCGATTAGGCCTAGCGACGGCGACGGCGATGGCTACAAAGACCGGCTTCAGGCTTCAAGACTTCAGGGTGACCGAGCGCCGTCGAGTCGACTGAAGCGGTCGCTCGTTTTCACATACGCGCACTCACACACACACACACAAAATCACATGGCCGCTGATCAATCGTCAACGGGGGTGACAATAGCGTTAGGGTGACAACAACAGCAACAACTACAACAACAACAACGACAACGACGATGGGGACAATTTTTGACCGCGCTACCGAGCGCCATCATCAATGAATAGATCATTTTCGCTTTTACTCAATAGGCATTTTTTGTTGTCAGAACGTTTATCAGCAGATCCTTCCCCGTACGCGTCGCTGTCCATCTGTTAGCGGGCGTTTTGGTAGACGACGACGCCGACGCTACCACCAACGAAATCTTCGAGGGAGGCGGGGAGGCCAGATAGGTGAAGTTCTTTGATAATGAATCATTGGAAAGTAGCACCCCATATATATATATATATATATATATATATATATATATTAAGTTTTCGAGCTGACCCTCAGCCAAGATTTACCGTCCACGGGACTGCTTTTCGCATTACTTCATAGACGGACGACCCCCATAAATACAAATGTGCAACGGTGGGGCTCGAACCCGCGCATCAATGCGTGTCCTCCGGTTGCGAGGCGCAGACGAATGCACCACGCCACCGGGCTCGACATATATATATATATATATATATATATATATGATGCCTCATTCGTAATGGCGCGACCTAACATCGACTGACTTAGAAAATATAGACACGCAATAATGCGTATCGGGCTCATAACCAATACAAATCAATACCCTCTAAACTACCCATTCGGTCTATGCTGTCCTCTGTGTGTACTAGTAGTGTGTTAACGATACTCATTCGTTATCGAAGGCAATGAACTGATATTTCGAATAGTACTAATACTGGTAACACATAACTTAAACAGCGAGATCAACAGCAACATCTCTCATATCGTAGCCTCAAAACGATGTTGTTGTCGACAGATGAGCGTAGTAGGTATACACTAGCCAACAAATCAACATTTGACAGACAGTCATCAGACAGACAGTCAGCTTCCTGACATAAAAGTGCGCTTTTGCTATCAGGAGTATATCGAGACCTGTGCATGATGCGTGACCCGCGACACGAGACGATCGTCATAGTGGTACGTGGCGCAGTGTGTCAACTTTGGCCCGCACCCGAAAATGGCACGCGCTCGATTACCTTCTCGACGTTTCTCCATCCATCACCAAGCCACCATTGATGGTTGCCCGCCCGCACAGTCAGGGCAGATATTTTCTCAAAAAAATCACCTTCTCGCGTATATCCGCGGAGCCTGTACGTCAGCCTTCTTTCAATGCAATTGCATCGAGCGCGCCTTCATTCTGCTTGTCAACCATCCGGGTGCACGGACACGAATAAGAAAACTGCTAAAGATTATCATTATTATTATTATCATCATGCATCCGTTATGCCACAGACCACTACAGATTGTGATTATGTGCTCTGTGCTTCGTGCAGTAGCTTCTCTTTAGCTTGTGTGCTCGATATATATATATATATATATATAATCGCATCAAAAGCGGGTTGTACCACATTTGAGTCAGCGATTGAACATTTGGGCATAAAGAAGATCTTTGTTTTAATTCTAAGAGTCTTTCAACAGCACTTGCAGCAAATTAATCTACAGTACCACGCATTGCTATAAAGCTAAAGATGCCGCCTAATATACTTATGTTTAACGTTGGCAATGTTATGCTTTTATTCATGTTCAGTGTTATTGCAATTGCTGTAGTTGTGGTCATGTTCGTCGCAAGTTCTTGTTGTCGTTGTCGACATTGATGGTGCTCGTACGTCGTTTTTGCGGTCAATGGAGCAGATTGGTACCGTAACTTAGGCGTGCCTGATTAGTTACCTGAGAGCTGGTGGCCGTAATCGCCGCAGTAATTAAGGATGGGTTCCTGAAGACCAGTGGATTCCTAAGCTTCGAGCTAAAATCGATAATATCTCATCACGTAGTGCACCTCAATTTAACCATCACAATATACAGAAGGAGGAGTAACAAGAGATATGCCGCATCAAGCCAGGTGCCAATATGCCATTTTGTACTGCCACTGATTGAAGCCGATCCATGTGCTACCGACTAAATGGATCCTTTTGACAAATTCAAGTTCCCGCGCTCGCTGACGAAGCACCCTAACGATGATGGGTGCCGGAAGTGTCAGAGGTGACTCGCGGCGTGCCATTGCCAGTTTCAGTGACGTAATAATAATATAATATATATATATATATATATATATATATATATATATATATATATATATACCGAAACGGGGATGAATATGCAAGCCAGGTACAGCTAAACGTTGCTGATATATATATCGGGTAAACGGTTAGCGGATAGGGCACAGACCGCATTGCTGTTGTCACTGCAATGTTCGTGAACTTTGAAAAGTCATCACCCTCAGTACGCTGGCTTATTGACCAGACTGACAATTCAAGTAGTGAACGCAACGATACTAGCGCTTTTGGTAACGTTAACGATGCTCACTACCAAAATAGAATTAGAGAATACGTTAGAATAGAAGAGCTAAGCAAAGAGGTGAATAAGCATTGGGACACAGTAGCGGTGAAAGGTAATTTCCATATATATATATATATATATATATATATATATATATATATATATATATATATATATATATATATGCATGTAATAATAGATCGCTGATGACGTCGACCAATGACCTGAACCTATCTACTAGTTGTTTTTGCCAATAGGCAGGAAATGTGATATTGTGCTGGGTCAACCGAAGGTTGACATACGCAATTGTCGTTTTGCTGTCCTTGTAGCCATCGTTGCTGTTGCTTTCACTGTGATCACTGTTATAGTCATTGTCGCTGTCGATGCATTTGTACCGTTTCTAGTGGAAGTAGTATTATAGTGCAGCAAGAGTTGTGACAATCTTGTAGTATCGGTAGTAGTAGTAGTAGTAGTAGTAGTAGTAATAGTAGTCGCCATAGTAGCAGCACGGCATATCAAGCGACAGCATATCAAGTTGGTTGTTGCTCTTGTTATCGCCGTTAATTATGATTATGCTGTTAATTATTACTGTTGCTAATATTAGTACTAGGATAATTCTTAACATAATCATCATCTTGCTGATACGAGCGGCGGCGAGCTGTGACAGCGTATCGAGTGGGAATGATTGCAATAATGATCATAATAATCATAGCTATACTAATTGTATTTGAGACAATGAGATGACATGTGCAAGACGCAATTGCCACCGCCGCCGCCATCCGTGTTGCTGCGCCGGTCGACATTAGCAACAAGAACAACAACAAGAACAACAACATCAACACAATCGTCCGTGACGCATCATCATCATCATCACGGCTAGTTCCGTATCTTTGGCCGCTCCGTTTTCCACACCGACGCCGACATCGCTTCACCGACATCTGCAATCCTGCACCACGGACGCATCATGGATAAATGGATAGCAGCTAAATCGCACAGACACACACACAGAGTACACAGTACGCAGCAGTCTAGGTACGGCCGCAACATAAAGCACCGTCACGGACGACCGATCCCGTGGGCAGCTAAGTGGGCGGTCATTAGCCGCCCGAGCCATTGCAGCCCCCCGGCAGAGCTTTGTCGAACTGGCAGCTGGTCGGGGGTGAAATTGCAGATCGACCACCGCGAACCTGCTCGTGGCTGATCGACGGGCTGGCAGGCCGACTGATCGAACCCCTACGACGGTTAACGCCACTGAATCCCTTGCCTTGCAGATCACCCCCACTGAGCCCCAGTTGCCTTGGGGCTTTCCGCGGGCCGGCACCGAGCTTCCTATAAAACTACTCCAGTTCACCTGTCTCGCCTACAGGCTGACGATCTCCCTCTGGGGACACCTACCCATCTGCAGGGAGAACGGCGGAGAGCGAGAACAAACTTAAAAAAAGGACGGCCCTTTTGTCCTTTAATGGAAAAGTCCTCTCCAGTCGGCAAATTGATTTAGACTCAATCATCGTCGCTATTATTATCATCGAATTTATTTCACTCATATTGACTATGCATATAACATTGGTACTTATAATGATGTCAGAGCTGTTTTTGGCAACAGATAACTATACATTTACATGATTCAAATTTTAGCTTAGATTTTTTTAAATTAATACCTTTCTCAACAACTGTAGGAATCAATAGGGTATCTTGCAGAGAAGCCTATCTATCGCTCAACCATCTGATTTACATCTACGAGTTTTCGTTACACTGCATACACGAATATATCGCGCAAAACCAGTTTCGGTAAGCGAGCGAAACGATGCGAAAACACGAGATTGCCCAAGTCCCAACGATAACAGACACGCCGGTGATGACGACAAAGGCCGTGTTTCCATGGCCTGTTGTTCTTGTCATATATACATTGCTTTTCTTTTTCTTCTTGCTTGCTACCGCAACGAAGTCGTCCGTATTCATAAGTAGCTACAGCTAAGGTGGGCAAACATTCAAACGCAACACACCCTGCGAAGCCCACCAATCGAGTGACCTACCCGTTCTTTTAATACATCGTAACCACCTCCACCACCCCAACGCTAACCGATCACCTCATAATCACCTTCCTTGCTTGCCTTCATCTGCATATAAAGGTTATGAATGCTAATCACACGAGCAGCTTGTGCGTAGACATCTCATCCTCCATCTCCGTTATGCGACGGGCGCGAAAATGCCCTCATAAATGGCTGTGATGTGTTTTCACGAGTGCCTCGTCATACTTTGGAATACCTCCGATATATTGGCAGGGCGGTAACACAATAACCCCCCGACAACCAGCTCATCGCGTTGCTTTGCTGCTGTTGTTGTTGCAAATCGTAGTCGTCGTCGTCGTAGTATTAATAACCGCCGTAAACATAACTTGTAGCTGTTTTATTTTGCATGACTTGTTATTGTTGTTGTTGCTGCTGCTGCTGATGATGGTGGCGGTTCGACAGCGTTGGTATAATTGAACTGACCCTAATAGTTCAAACAGTTTCCAGGACGACCCTGCCGGCAGACTGGCCACAGAGATCTAGTTCCCTCACCTTTGTGTTGATACGACAACAATGATCGTCTACCGCACTAGCCAAAAAACACCCAAAAATAATTTCCACTAATAGTGTGGGATGACCATATTTCCTCAAATAGCTTCAATATTGGGGACGCGGTACGATACGGCCGAATGAAATATATATGTATTCTTTGGAAGATTTCGTTAAAAAGAAATCTTATTCGAATGGAGAGCGGAAATCTCTTGTTTAGGAGTGAAACTAAAAGTACCAATGCGAGAGTACAAGTTGTTCGTTAGTGGGACTGAACATACCGGCGTGTTCGGAAAAAATATATTTTGTTGGAAATTCAACATCGGCTAGCGGACGGCAAATCGTAGTACTAAATAAGTTTGTAATCTAGTTATATGTAATTCTTCAGCACTTCGCGTTCCACACGTTCAAAATGAAACTAGAATTAAATTCATTTTTAAGGAGGTTGTTTTTATAGACCATCCTTCTCGTTTCAGGAATGCGCATTTAATGAGGCTAACTATATCACGAATCGAACCACCATCGATTCGTTGTTTGATTATTGTTGTCAGATTCCTATAGACTCCCATGCCAACAAAGGGGGGGGGACTTAGCAACTGGTAAGCGGTGCTTGACGGTGTTCTTTTATAGTTTATTTCCACGTTGAACAAATTAAGGTGGTTCATATATATATATATATATATATATATATATATATATATATATATATATATATATGGGATTTTCCAAACTAAACTTAATGAAATTATAGGCCTTAAAGTTTTTTTATCTCTTTTCGTATGTGTTGCTCATAGACAGAAAGGGATAGATCACTTTCACTTGTCGCTGCTTATTAAATATATATATATATATATATATATATATATATATATATCTAAATTTAATAACCAGCGACAAGTAAAAGTACTCTATCCCTTTCTGTCTATTGGCGACATAATTCAAGCTGTCAGTTGCAATTTCTGCTTCCTTTTCCTTGAAGCCCTCACCGACGACACATGAGCAGCAAAAATATGACATCGCACAACTTCCGAAGTTAGTTCTTCCGCTGATTTTGATCATTTGATTTTTGGCGTCAAGCGCGTCAAAGCACTGCAGCGAATTCGGTGCTTCTCGCATATATATATATATATATATATATATATATATATATGCGAGTGGGCAAGTGAGAGTAGCTGACCAGCAGCTAACACCAGCAACACGGCGGATATGATAGTGGCCTAGTCATCGCCACGCCGGCAAACACACACACACTCATAGGTCTAAATTTGCCGGCAAACTGTTCGGCGTCACACACGACGACACGACGGCGTTGTGAGGGGTAGCTGTGGCAACACACCGCCAACACAACCAGGCAATCAACAGGAACAACAGCAGCAGCAGCAGCAACAACAACAACAAATGCAATAATAGCTAACAGCGACACAGCAATAAAAACAACTACAAACAACGACGGCAACAACAACTACAACAACAACAAGAACAACAACAACAATAGCAACAACCACAACAACAACAACGAGAACAACAACAACAACGAGAACAACAACAACAACAACAATAGCGACAACCACCACAACGAGAACAACAACAACAACAATATTATCAATAAGCTCCGTTAACGGGCGGGCGGTCTACCTCACGGTCGGTTTCAACGGCTCACGCGCAATCGCCGCCTGTCTGGCCGTTGCTGATGTTGCTGTTGGCCCAGAGACCCTTAGGCGTCCGTCCGTTCGTCTGTCTCTGTCGTCCGTCCACCACCATCACCACTACAGCAACAACCACCCCCACCCACGGAAGTGGTGTCCGTCCGTCTCATTGCCGTTCGCCTGCTCTCGCACAGCCGACACCAGAAGAAGACCTTTGACACTTCTGGACGGACCAACGAACGATGATGATTTTCTCTCCTCGTCATTCCCACTTCTCGTTCGTTCATTTCTTTGGTTCCTTCTACTCGCCTTCGAGCGACGACTTCGAGCTACTCCGGCACTCCGGTACTCCTCGACTACGATGACCGGCCGGCCGGCCGGCGCCAAAGCAGCGGCGACGCCAATTGCGGCTGCGTTAGCGGGTTGCTGCCAGATATCCGCGGCGCATCCGACCTACGATAGATTGCCAACGTGTTTGCTCGCATACTTGCTTGCTTAGCGGCGGCGGCTTACTGCGGGGGCTTGCGGATACCCATCTCACCCACCGGCTCCTTCCGTTCTGTCTTTACTACTGCTCCCATACCTCAGTGAGCGCTGCCGGTGCTGTCTGATCAAACCCGGTCAAATGCCGGTCACTAATCAACCTTTGGCTTTTTGCAACTGCGTGGGAGTGCCATTGGAATGCCCCATTCCACCCCCCCCCATCCCTAGCAGCCCTAATCCCCGCTGGCCGTTTTCCCTGATTACGACCGATATCGTTGGTGATACTGGCCGCGCGTCGATGCGCCGAACATACCTCCTTGTTGATGATGCCTGCCGCTCTCTCTAGCGATCGTTTGCTGCACCGACTGACAACATACATCGTGCAGCAACAACAACAACAATAACAGCAGCAGCAACAACAACAACAACAACGACAGCAACAACAGTAATACCAACAACAGGAAACATCCGGTCGTTCCACCATGACTTCGTTAGTAATCACCAATTAGCGGAAAGAATCGCTGGTTGAATGACTGGCTGGCTCGCTGGCAGGACTGGTTGACTTACTGAACAATCGGTCGCCAAACCAATCGTCCTCAGACTAATTTATCAACTACGCGCTTACCCAAATTCCCACTCACCTATACATTACTTCACTGCACTTTTTCTTCCCTCAGTTACTCGCATATACTTCTTGCTTACCAACTTCGTCTTACTCTACTGGTGGGCGGCGGAAGTTGCAGATTTGCACAAATGTATGTTATGTATTCGACAAACTTGTTTCTTCCGTGTGCGGCGGCGGCAGATGGTAGCAGCGACAGAAACTTCAGCAATACTGGACATGACGCCGATCACAACGACGACAACGACAACAACAACAGCAACAACGAGAACAACAGCAACAACAACAAGAACAACAACAACAACAACAACAAGAGCAACAACAACTGTCCTCCTGTTCTTTCTCCTCTCATGTCGTTGCTGCATTTCCTCTTCGTCTGCACCGTGATGCGCTTCTTGGCTTCGTGGACTTCCCCTTTGTCCCATGCGCGTTCTCGTCGGGGCGTCATTCATTGCTTCCGTCGATGCTACTGCTCCATCAACTCGTCTCGCAGTGCCGTCATCGGCCCTGGCGTAACGGGTCGACGTGGGAGTGAGTAACCGTGCACAGGGCTATAATTACATAGAGATCTAGAGAAGAAGGAAAAAAGACTGGCGTGTCTACCAGCCAACGCCAAGATCGTCAGCAAGAAGCATTTATGACGATTGCTACTAGACTAGCTGCATCTAGCCTTTCGCTAGGCTAGATAGATAAACACCGATCAGTGAACCCAGCACATACCCAGTAATCGTAATCGTATCGTGTGTAGCTGCCGAGATCGACCCTCCCCGTCGGGTTTCCCTGCCCAACGGAGGGTTTGGAGAAAAGCGACGCACTAAGTCTGGAGCCTGACTGGAGGCAAACAACAAACTTCGACTCACTACTACACCTTCTATTCAAGAGACTGAGGCTAAGCGTATTCTGCGTCTGTGTGTTCGTTCTACAGAAGACCTGTAATTTTTATTTAAACCGTTCTGTGGCAGTAAAACCGAAATTGGACAGAACTAACGCTAGAAGAAGACCAAGATGTGCCTAGCTGATGTGCATGAAATGGCAATATAACCAAACAATTCTAATAAAATGCTTTATCGGCGCGCACGCGGAGCTGTATTGGGAACCGTGTAACAACGTATTCCCATACTTGGATATGTTGTGACGCCATCTTAACATGTCTCTTATCGCAACTCCAGTTAGTGAGAGCAATAGTACGATGAAAAACAAAATCTTAACATTTCATGATAATGTCAATAATACTATAGTATATACAAAGTCATATAATAGAAGATATTATAATATATATATATATATATATATATATATATATATATATATGTATATATATACGAACGTGTCGCTGCACTATCTGGGCAAACACGTTGCTTCAGCGTCGTATAAGACCATGCCGTCCTCATGATGATTCAATTTTGCATCAAAGTTCTTGTTGCACAAAAGGCGCTGTAAACTGGTGTTGATAGCACATTACTGCAGCCGAAACGATCATTGTTGCTACTGTGGCCTTTTTTACTATTTCTACTTCTGCTGCTGCTGTTGTTGTCGTCGTTTCTGTCATCCCTTTCACTGTTATGGGTGTCTATGGTACTGTTTCTGTCATAGCGTGTGCAGGTTGGTATCTCTTCTGTTGTTACTCGTACTACGAAGGCCCGCATTACATCATTATCACTATTAATTTGATTCATGCCGTCGTTATCGTCAGTCAACGCTAGTGTGCTCTGTGACAATCTTTATCTTCTGACCTGGGTAGAGCGTCTATTTCTACCGCCGTGACGACAACAACATCGACCTGATCTGCATATTAGGTTTTCCTCGGAGTGCACCGTGGTTGCGACGATTCTGGCGTGATGCGTTCCAGCAACAGTGTCCAGGACACAGGACAGCCTGGTTGAGCCCAACCTGCTCACAGGCACATCGACGACAATGCTCTCCAACTGAGCTTTCTTTTCACAACCGTCCCGCTGTCCACAAAGGCTGCGGTCAGCGTATACGTCTGCGCGTTTCGCGTAAGTCCTTGGTCGTACGGACCGCTTGTGTGCCGCTCAGCCGAAACGGTGGCTTCAGACAAACAGGGGCGTTTTTCACCAGTCGTTTTCCAAGTCCAAGGCATTATTAACCATCTAACGCTGCCGGAGTTAACAAACAACGATTGCTTATTGACGTCGAGTTATCGACGAATAGACAATGGTTCCATGTGTGCTCCGGCAGGGCTGAAGCGCGTCGGGCCACCTTGTGGTGTTCGGGCTCAAAAAACGACGCCCTTAAAACGAATGACACCGCCGTAATTCGCCATGACGCGACCGAAGGTACCGACGAGCTTTACGGCCTGCCGGCCGGCCGAGCCGGTATTGAACAACGCGACCCTTTAAGCTGCTCCATTGTTCACCTGGGTCGGTAAGCGTCGGGCTGTGGTCGTCGTTCGGCTTCAACAGCAAACTGTTTAACTTGTCAGAAAAAAGGTTTTCGGTCGAGAACACAAACTACGACTCGAAGATAAGATAAAGTTGCCGATATATATATATATACTTATGTTATACTCGCATGCACACATAATTTACGTCCTACACCCCTTAGCCACTCTCTTAGCACTATCACATTACTTGATTAGGTAGACAGAAGCGGCCAAGCTTAGTCGCAATAAAAAAAGAAGACTAAATAGACACAACGAATAATCGCATAGAAGACTGAGCACATTGTCCATGTCCTTGCTTAGCTTGACCGTAGTCATTGTTGAGCATTGAGAGAGGATGGCAATCGAGTGGTGTCCTCTACTTCGTTGTTGTGTATTCTGGCTTTAGAATTTATTATGCTATTACTATCGACATATCGCTGCTGTCAGTAGAAATACGTCGGGCGCTAGTGATCGAGGCCATTGGCGGTAAACCGTTGGCGAAACAGCTCCAACAAACGCACTCGGAGATCTCGTATCTCTACATCCAGCTATATTAGACACTAAGCAGGCAGTGTGTGTTTGTGTGTGTGTGTGTGTGCAGCACATTCGCATGAACTAGATCGCCAAAGATGATAGAAATACGAATTGAATTAATGTACATGCACAAATTTGGCATATACATTTGAGACATATACGTCTGTGGCCATGGCCAATGCGTCTGCGAGCCAATGACAAATGTGTCAATCTCTAGTCACACGTTTACATAGACCCTTGTGGCGCACGTTGGCTAGAAGTCGGCTACCGAAGCAGCCAGCTCACTCGGCTCATTTCGCCAGAACCACATCTGTCTGACCATCACGAAGTTACAAAACGCCGTCTTCTGTACCCTGCCATCGATAGATCGCCAAAGATCTGCAGGCAAAATCCAGTAGGCAGATAAACGTAAAGAAGGTAAAGAACATAAACGAAGAGCCGTATCCGTGATGGCGATTAATGCGACCTGTCGACTGAGCGTTGCCTGGTCGTCTGGTGTGCAGAAAAGGATCAGAAGAAAATACGGCCTTTGGTGGCGTCCAATCGTGATTCGACATTCGGCAAGTCTGCGAGATTCGAGACAGACGTCGAGAGGCTAGGGCTACTAACCAATGGTGTGTCACAATAAAAGTCAAGGCGCACATTCAAAGTGCAAAGGGAAGAAAGTTTGCAAAGGGAAAAGCAGTCGAGACGATGTCCAGCGGAGGGAGGGGGGGGGCGAATTGTGGATTCAAACGAGGTGAGGTATTGGTGCACGAAATTTGCCGATGATGGCCATAGGAGGCGACGTAAACGGATTAATGGATCGATTGAGAATTGCGCTTCAATGAATGTGTGTGCTGATGACTGACGGCAGGAATCGGTCACACACACAATGCACTCGCATCAAACAGCTGGAACTGAGTCGTGACCGTCACCTGTGTTAACAGCCAGACATGACCGACATGACCCTAGTTGGGAGTCGAAAAAACAGAAAGTCGACGTCACGCAAACATGTCCATACTTGTTCGCCATTTCGGTGAACGTTGAACACAGCCGTCTGGATTACAAACTCCGCAATTCCCACCTTAGACTCTTTGCCGTGTCCAACCGATAATGCCTGTCCGGAAGCAATGATACTAGCAGTTTCTTCACGCCGAAATCGACCTAAATCGCTTTAGTATATATATATATATATATATATATATATATAATGAAGCGATATTTTAGTACACATATACTAAAATAAGCGCCACCAAATGAGATTTGCTGCGTCGAAAAAACATCACAGCAAAATGCGTGCACATGTGCTTACTGTTTGCTTATGTTTTGTGTATTTGCATACACTGTTGTACTGCGGAGCAGTGCATAGGGCTATAACGATTAACTGCAACTACATTTGCCGATTTAGTGCGGACATTTGCGAAACGTCCTAACCATCTAAAGCCAATTACATATTGTAAACTACATTCTCTTAGATTCCCTCATCACACATGTGATTCACGTAAAACTCGAATCAACCAACCTACCAAATGTATGGTAAAATAAATACTGAATTAATAATTTAAGAATTTTAAAACAATTTGTTTAAAGTTTAATAAAAAATCTTATTTCTCACTTTGAGTACAGTAGCAATATCATCACATTCAAATCCGGATGTACCGTTTCCCGTATAGGGTTTATTAACCTCGTGCTGGTGATAGTAACAAATATTTAAGCTTTTTCTGTTTACCACATTCTTGTGGCTTTGTTCGACAAGCGATACCCACCGAAGTCATTGATATCTATTAAATCACGTGCAGACGCAGTACGCATCTTTATCGTTACTTAATTGCTGTAGCATTTCATAACCGTTGTTGTCGTTTCATTACTATCATTATTATTATTATTATTATTACTCTTATAACTATGTATACTTTTCGTTATTTGTATATGTTGTTTGATCATTGTCGCTGTGACTGTTGCGCTTGTCGCATTGTTGTCGTAGCTGCAGCATCAGCAGTTGTTGTTGTTAGTTCTGTTTTTACTATTGTTTTTCTTCCATGTTCGTCGTTGTTGCCGCTCTGGCTGTGCGTTTCGTTTCCGACTGTTCACTGACTAAACAACTATCAGTCAGTCAGTCAGGCTTGCTTGAGCTCAATTTTTGCCTATTCATGAACTCTTTGTGCAGACAGATCACAACAACCGACACTGCTTCACATCATGATCACAAGAAGAATTGTCCGCGAGGCCAAGCGGCCAGATGGACAATTGCAAGTGCGTCAATGTTTCTCCCTTGTGGCCGGCCACCACCCACCTAATTTCGAGGGAGGAAAAATAACGACTTTCTTAGGATACCGTGACGCTTCGCCGTGATACCGCCGGCACCCCTGCCGCGACAACCTCGCATCTATCGGCCAAACGAACGCCGCGACGACGACGACAACGACGACGACGAACACAACAACGACAGCAGCAGCAACAACAACAACAACACTAGCACAATGCGACATAATAAACAACAAATGCTTCTTTCTGACACTGATCGCTTTGCGAGACAACTGGACAAGCTGCTAGACCGCACGACAAGGGGGTCACACAGGAGCACCAGCTACTAAACGTTCTTGTATTGACGATTGAGTTCGACTTCGTGCGGCACCTCGACGCAATGCACTTAATAATGAAAAGGTATTAATTAAGTATTCACTACGCACAGTTGTGATTTGACATAAATAAGTAAGATTCGTTTCGACAAACGTTTGCACTACATGTGTTCAGCGCGATGTCAAGGGCGACCTATACCCAATAAAACCGCGGCCGGCTTGAACGCCGAGCTGCGCACTAAATTGTGAATGGATTGCCCTTCGAGCGCTTCGTCCGAGACACACGCGATGCCCGCCAAGATGAGATCGATGGACATATCTGCCAAGGTTCTGGTCATAGCGAGCCCTTGTTGTATGCAATACATTATGTTAGGCATACATCTTATTGCATATGTGACTACTGACACTCGTACAAATATTGAAAATACCGTCATGCACATATATGGTATGGCATATTTGACCAAACGAATATGAACAAGACTCGAATGAAGCCTACCGTTTCTTTGGTCGTTTGTGCTAACCTGTCAAAACTGAAACTTGAACCTTTATGTTCAAGTTGACGATTCAATTTGTCCTCCCGTTAAACACTATCGAGGAATAACGAGCAGATTTTGGGCATGTTCAGCATAACAATATATATATATATATATATATATATTTTTTTTTTTTTATGCGACATGAGTCGTTTTCTGCAAAATGTACAACATGGCAAGTGTTTGTCGTTTGTTTGCCCTCTAAATCCGTAACTACCCTTTGTTGTACCCTATGACTATTTTACTCGTCTTTAGTTCTTCATATTTTCTTATGTAACATTTTTTGTTTATCCTGTTCGGTTGGATCCTGGCTTTGTTTTCTCTAAAACTTTTTTACAACACCATAAGTGCTGACGTCAATAGCGAAAGCACTGACCACGTGACGGCAGACGGCAGAACAGGCAACATCCAGAAACGACCAATTCCAGCGAGCCACCATGAAACCACACAAAACGGATACATACATCAATAACAACACACGAGTCGTAAAGCAGATGACTAGCAATCAGAAAATATGGTTGTAACAGTAGTCGCCGTAGTAGAGGTGGCCGCAGTGAACGTATCAGTGCAGTGAAACAACAAGAGGTGCTTAAGATAAAACAAAAGGGTTTTAAAGGGGTTTTACACCCCTGCCTGCCAGCCGCCGCCGCTGCCTGCTGCCGGAATGCTTCAGATCTGCACACGTAATGTATTCGTTTTGTTCGCCGACGAGCGACGCTACGACAGCAGGAACACGGTTACCCGGGACCGGGAACGTCCTCTTCTGTCTTCTTCTCCCCACCGCTTACGCTTCTGAGGGACAGAAACAATGCATTCGAAGCACCCGCTATCAGAACAGCATCACAATCATCAAGCGTCAGAACAGCATCACAATCATCAAGCGTCAGAACAGCGTCACAAGCATAAAGCGTCAGAACAACATCACAGTCATCAAGCATCAGAACAACACTAACCACCGCTCTAATACGGCGATCCCACCGGCCAGAGCAGCGTCAAGAAGGTGTCGGCAGCGCCTGGCTCCTCGACGAAGGCTCCCTTTTCAGCCGTATTCAGCTCCGTTGAGAGTTTTGCGAGGTGCGCACGTGCAGACGAATAAATGCTAATTGCTAAGTGCCCAGAGAGCTGGGGTGGGCGAGGTAAAATGCTTTGTCCCCTAAACAGACTGCAGACTTATAAGCAATAAAAAGCTAACAACAATCGGCAAGTGAAGTGCTGGACACGGCTGACTTTTAGTCAGAGAAATACATGACACCATGTCGAAGGTCTATGTTTATAGACATAATGTTTTTTCTTGTTATATATATATATATATATATATATATATATTTAGAAAATATTGTAATGATTTATTAATCATTTACAATACGTTTGCACACTCGGCAGTGCTCGCCCATATATATATATATATATATATATAAATTTGTTCTAATATCACTGCTAAATTATTGGATTACTATCAGTGCAGATTCATTCATCACAAAGCAACCGCGCCGTTTCACCAATTTGTCCGGAAAGTATAGTGACTTTAATTGGCAGGATGAGTTTCAGTTCAAAAGACTGGTCGTAAGACTGGCCGGCTTTGCATTGACGCGTCGATGACGCGTAGCGTAAGCGGCTGTTGTTGCGTCATCGTTATGGCAAACGTCAAATTGAATCACAACTGAACAACCTACCTCCAGTAGTCGGTAATCGATTGTTGCGTACAGTAACAACGAGAGGAATTTAAGACAGCCAACAAAAACAACTCAAGCATGAAGGAAATTAAATAAGGCGAAGTACAACGCAGTGAAGCTGTAGCTCTGTGCAACAGCCTTCGTGCATCGTTTACGTGCTCAATCAACCAGACC
>QVRM01005588.1:0-88990 GCA_003439945.1 Dermanyssus gallinae | reverse complement strand
CTATCATTTTGATAAAGTAATCAATCACATTAAACGTATGTCCTAGACGATACCATTTGTCTTCAGTAGTATTTTTCCACAGAAAAATAACCAACGACGTCTAACCTTGAAGTAGTCCTCGTAGAAGTCAAGCGCTTTGACGGCCATATTAAGCGCAAACTCGCCCGATTCTTTTTTCCCGACTGGAGTGTAGACCCGAACGCGAATCGAGCGCGATGTCTTCGCTTCCACATAATCGAAGTTGCCTACAACGACTGCGAGAAAAAAATGGCCGTATATATATATATACGCCAATGCAAATCTAAGAAGATAGAGTAAAGCAAGAAAAAAGCAAACGAAGGGAATAGATGAAAAGGGTGAAGATCTTGAGCAAAATACGTACAGCAAAGCAGGTAGGTGCTCATTTTGGGAGTCGGCTCAAAGCGGGTCATCTGCCAACCAGCATCGGCATCCTTCTCTTCGACGGGCGTCATATTGGAGAGGGCCAGCAAACCTTTCTTAGTGATCATCGTCACCTCGAAGACCGACTTCATCGCCGGCTCATCCCAGCATGGAAATGCGTGACGCGCGCTCACGGCCTAGTAGGCACCACATAACACATGGACACTGAGTTATTGGTTGTCTAATAATATAGCAGTAAAACAGTAGCTCCTGTTCTATACATATTAACGGGTAGTTTGAATATACCGGGATACAGTCAAGCTACTCGTAAAGATATCTGAGTTTTTTTTCTCAAACAAAATTAACATATACATATAAACGGAATTTCGAACTGCATATATGATGGTCCCTGAGGCGTCTTAGCTAATCTTTTTTCTTAACGTACTCCAAAAGTCACTTTTTCAGATTAAATAGCGTTTAGCATGCCTTACAAAGAACGCAGCATGCCTTACAAAGAATGCAACATGCCTTACAATTTATGCAGAATATTCATCATTGAATCACATTGCCGGGATCCGATGTGAGTATTAATATATACTAAACGCCTATGGCAAAGAGTGTCGAAGTCAGGGTCTGTACGAAATTCTCAATCGCAAGAGCATTGCTTTCAGTCGGATAATTTCTCTATAATTATGCAAGCAGTTTAGCCAGACTTATTAATTTTGAAATTCCTGGCCTTGGGAAAGAAAGACCACACGCGACAACCAGTGAGAGCGTTCACTTAACTTAAATGTTTACGAGCACTTCACAAAAGCAATACGCTTGTGCGCCATGTGTTTATTTATTCATACAGTTGTTTGATGAAATCCTACCCGGACTCCCAACTAAAGGCCAGAATTACGACTGTAGAAAATATTTGCATCAGCAAGTTTCATACTTGACAAGCTATTAGGTTTGCGGAAACACTTTTCGTGGAATTGCCTCCTGATTCTAAATCGTATTTTTAGTGTGTTTGATAGCCAACCTCAAACTTGGTACAAGCAAAATAGACATCTTCACCCTGAGTATTTTTCGTCTTGCACCGGTAAAAGCCAGAAAGTTTATCGCGTAGGTGACCGGAAAAGGAGTATTGAACAGTAGCGGCACCTGAAAAGCGGTAAATCCAAATGCAAAAGATACGCACGCATCAATAACCACATTATACTGGGGTGTGGTGGCAGCTGTAGAAGATCAACAATCTCGTCTGAAAATCATTAGTGGACCACTATTATTTTTTAGATTAACATATATGTTACAACCATTTCCATAAGAACTCCATTCGTTTAACTTCGGTACAAAAAAAATTAAGGTTTTCCTATGTGATCCATGTATTTTTTACGGCCCTCTTTGCGGTCGTCGTTGGTGCATGCTTTCTCGTTTTATTTGCGTTCATCCTGGAGCATAGCGGCAATGAAATCGTCACCGCCGTACTCGAGGACTCTAACGCTGCAACCAGACATTCTGTTCGTGCGTCTTCTACTGGTGGACAGAGGAAGATATTGTGTATAACATCATCAACCTCACCGCTTTCACACATGACACATTTCAAATACGGAGCTTTCTCTATGCAGGTATCTCTGGTGCCCCGTCAATACTGTGTCAGGTGATGCTTCCGTGCTTTTAGGTCAACCACTTATCTAATTCACGGCGATCCACGTTCCCCGGACGTCAATAGCGGTCGATTTCTCTTGCTAATCTAGATGCTATACTAAGGTACTGCAGCTTCTGCCAGTACCTAATCACTGGCCAAAGTTAACCAACCGACATAGTCATTCGTAGAAAAAGTTAGAATGGCTACCGGATGAAGGGCGACAATTTTAACCATCGTCGAAACACGCACTCCGTCGAAGGGACTCGGTAAATCCGACAAACCAGAACAATGCTGAACCCGGAGAGTTCCCCTGTTGGATACCAGATTGCGGCTGTATAGTTGCTTATAAACTCCATGCCACTTTTCCTACTTCTTTAAATATTATGTAATTCTTATTTAAATATAGGCACGGCAATAATCCAATTTAACTAGGACTCCTGAGGGACCTTCTGCTACTAAAAACGTGCCTACACGCTATGGCTCTAGTTAGAGGCACCGCATTTCAATTAGGCTGTTGGAATGCTCAGGTCTTTCAGTAAGCGCTCTGAAGTTCTGAATAGGGGATTGCGTGACCAAGCATTCATCCGCCTTGTAGGTGCCACGGTCGCAGACCGTCCAAGTCCACTCCGCTTGCTAACTAGAAAATCGAACAGCCTTGAGATGTAGCATTGCTTAGACTTTAACGATGCTCAGAATCTCAGGTTGTTGAAGAACTCGCAGAAGAATAGTCCTGGCAGCAGGGAGCTGGCGAATGTTTGCTTTGCAACTCGGACTCCTTATGAAGATCATGCAGCCATTGTGTCTGAAGACATCAATGCTCTAGCAACTGAGCTGCTTATTACCATTAGTATTATTATAGTCATCATTATCATCATCCTCTAGCGGCGTCTTGATTAACGAAAACTACCTTTTGGTACGGGTTTGTCCGTGACGAATTCGATGCGCTGATCATCCTTGTTTTCTTTGATCTCCTTTACAGCGATTGTTTCTGTGCCGCTTCGTACCTCTGCCTTGGTCACGACTAGATCGACGCTGTAGACAACAATGGACGTAGTCGGCTCATGGACCTACGAACGAAAACATCACATAACAGCAGCAGTAAGCAGACCAATGTGATGCAGTCGATGATGTAGTTTAACAGCCAGCCATATAATGAAGCCAGAATAATTATTTTCAATCATGCTGACGTAATGCGCTTACCTCAATTAGTTCGACATGGCTATATATCTGTCAGAGCACGCTGAACAACAGTTAGATTCGAATCGTCGACCAACCTAACACCTCTACCTAATGTTCTAGCTATTTATTATCTCTGCGAGTTTCGCTGACGATTTGTCATGCAGAAATCCGACTAGACGATTATATGACGACCTATATAAGGAGCTGTTACAAAAACTGAAAAAGAAAAACGTCATCAATTCTATCAAAAACCTGTCACGAAGCTAACCGATGCGCGTAGTACAGCAGGGAGCCAAATCAAGCATGCTCACCCATGTTGAAGGTAACCCACGAGCGAGTAGGAGTTCTGTTGTTGCTAGAGTTTGCCCCGCTACCACCAGGGTGCTTTATTCGTGTTTTTGTGAATCCAACGTTACAGATCTATCGTGGGCAAATAACGTGTGACGCCAGTAATAGTAGAGTAATTCGAGTTGTGCAACTAGATATTCGCAATAGTTGTCAAACTTACCTGCACATCGACTTCGACCGATCCGCCAAATTCGGTCTTGTCGATATCAACCTTAAGGGTGAGCCTGTAGCGTTCCGGCACGACATTGTTGGACAGCCGCGAGAACGATCGCTTGACTGTTGATTCTGTCATTCTGTTTCCACGAAACTTCTCAAGCTCCACAGACGAATAACGAGCAGCTCTGCAACGTGACGGGTCTACGTTGTGCTATCGCGTTATTGGGAGGGGGGTGGTGGAGGGAAACAGTCAGGACACTTGTTCGACTTGTTTGCAGTGGTCTGGGTAAAGATATCCAGAGTACGCCTTTGAATGCTGTTACAGAACGAATGCGGAACGAGAACAAATATGTATATATCAAGAATAATAGAATACTCCGTTTCGTATTTATTTCTCGATACTGGTCTTGCTCGCGTGGGTGGAGCTCACATTCGTTCTCACTGCACAGACGGCGGGGTCTGTTTACATAACGATATATATATATATATATATATATATATATATTTTTTATATAACATACACTGTTACTAATGCGCGGCCGTACTGAATACGCTGATTCGCACCTAGCCTAACCTACGCGCACACATCTATAACACGGCAAAGCAGCGGGCCGGCTCTGACTCACCCCCTGACGCGCAGTGGCTGCGGACGAAGCAAGAGACGAGAGACTCGAGTCACAAAGCACGAGGCACGACTCAAGAAGGTTTCTAACATGGCCGCAGCCGCTTAAATACCGTCAGTTGACCGAACCGCCCCTGGCGGCACTCTGCGCTACTACAACGTCTATGCTGCTCTATCCCCCTGATCTGTCGTCTGTTCAAATTGTGTGGCGCGCTCTGTCCGTCAGTGACAGCCGCTGCGATCCGTTCCACTACCGCTTTGCGGTAAGCGCCACTGGCTCGCCCTTACGTGGCACTAAGCGCAGCGGCACGATCGGTAACCTACTGAGGCCTGCCGAGGTCTGCTGAAGACGTGCAGGTAGGTGAATTCGCTGCCGATGGTCTTCGCCTGCAGGAAATTAGCGAGAGAGGGAGATGGCGAGCAAAGAAAGTTTGCTGTGAGCCGCTATCTAACAAATATCTAGCCACGACACATTCACCATTATCGTTACCACAGTGCCATTTGCATGTTCCTTTGGCAACAACGGATTGGCACATCCTACAGGTGGTACAGTAAGCTTGTCGTTCAACCTTTAAAAGCCATGTGGCCACTTGCCCGATCGTTTGCCACGAACCTCGGCGGCGGTCCCGGCCCATCGAGCCAGAATTGCAGCACGGCACTGCGTAAAACAGAAAGAAACACGCGAATGACGCGTACTTAAAAAAAGAGTCAGTAGTCTTTGGTGCGAAGCAAGCAGAAGACGTGTGCTGCTTGAGCGAGGCGACAGGATCAGGAAGAAAGAACAGCAGCAGTACAACAACGCCCGCAGGTCTGCCACCCCCACCTTCGGTTCTGCCTTCGATGGGCCGGAAGCACGGAGCCGGAGAAACACGGCAAGGCGACTACGAAAGGATGGCGAAGTTAACGGAGATATTCAAGAAACACAAGGGAGCGGCCGTTGCCGCGACGAATTCGTCCGGTACCGACAACGGTGAGTACATAGCGGCACTGCAATGACTGGTGGTAGGGTGCGAGTTCGACGCTCGGGGTCTGGTGTTGAGCAGCCAGCTCATTGTGGGAGCAACAATGCCACAGGCGCGGGAAAGGCTCCTCCTTTTCCTCAAGGCGGCCTTGCCGGTCGAACAGGCCCTTCCTCACACGTGGAGATGTGCGTAACGAAGGTCAGGTAGATCGCCGGAGGACTCGAGCAGATGAACGAGGTGCGGGAAGACCAGCGGAAACAAGCGAACCAAGGCTGGCGGCATGTCGAGAACACGGAGCGGATGGATGTCAGGCGTGCGGATGGACAAGCCACGAGTACGGGGCCGAAATGTGCCCGGCAAGACGAGTGAGATTTCTTTACAATGCTTTATCTTCTTCACGCTTCCGGCGAGAGAAGTAGTGCAACGATTTATGCTCCAGTGCTGCACATTTCACTGATTTTATTCTATTTGGTACTGCTGTCGGACGTAATCTACAAGGCCAGCAAGGACAAGGGTAAACGAGACGCAGCTTAACGGGTCTTCTTGCGGAATTCCCACATTTTGCTTGATCTCCAATACACCATGCTCACCGTCTACCAGCAGGATGCCCTTATAAAAAAAAACTTGCATTTACAATCAGGAGAGAGCCCTCCACTCCTTCCTGACATATATGATATATATATATATATATATATATATCAAACACATAGCAATTAGAGTAAGGCCGCACTGAATATCTCTAACATGCAGCTTGCTCTATTCGCACTGATCTATGAGGAAGTATATTTATATATGCTCGGCTTTGTCTCACCCCCTGGATCGCTGGTCTACCACGCAGCGTGGAGTGCCGCCCCCGTACGCCGTGAGGCAGGTGGATGGACTCAAAGAGTAACGAAAGAGAAAGAGATGGCAGTGGCCGCTTGTTTGGCTTAGACAGCGTCGGTTAGCGGAATGCCGAAGCAAGCTAAATACATGGCGCCAATTAGAAGATGCCGCCACCCTACTAGCGAAGACGCGGAAAGTCACTAAATGCGCGGGCAATCTGTGAGTATATAAGGAGGCATGAGAATAAATGAGTTAGTAGTCGTTGGTGCGAGCCAGGCAGAGGACGTGTGTTGTTTGAGCGAAAGACTAGCGAACTCGTAACGGTCCCGTCTGGTCGTTAGGGTGGTGGATACTACAACTGGCGCAGTCGACAGGATCCGGAAGAAAGAAAAGGCAGTGCACACAGGTCTGCCACTCCCACCTCCGGTTCTGTAATCCATGGACCGGTCAACAACACCGTCGAGGAAATGGCACCAGGCACGGAGCCGGAGGAAGACGGCGAGGTGACTACGTCAGGATGGTGACGAAGCTGTTCAACGGAGATGTTCAATGAACACAAGGGAACAGCCGTTGCCGACGACGAATTCGGCAGCCGTTGCCGGTGAAGACAACGGTGAGTACTTAACAGCACTGCGGTGACTGGTGGTGAGGTGCAAGCTCGACGTTCGAACCCTGGTGTTGAGGAGCCACCTCATTCTGGGGCGACAAGGCCACAGGTGAGAGAAAAGATCCTTTTCGAAGAGGCCTTGCGGGTCGAACCGGACGGCCGCGCTACACGAGGAGAGGTGCGTCACGGATGCCAGATGGATCGCAGGAGGAAACGAGTAGGTGATCGAGGTTCGGGAAGCGAAGGGCCGCCGGAAAGAAGCGGACCAAGGCCGTCGGCAAGGCGAGAACGCGGAGCGGGTGGATCGTGCGCGGAGGGAAAAGTCACGAGTACGGGACAGTCGAACAGGCCCTAACAGCCGCGTTACACGTGGAGAGGTGCGTCACGAAGGCCAGTATGGATTGCAGCACGACACGAGTTGGTGAGCGAGGGCCGGCGGAACGAAGCGGACCTAGGCTGGCGGCAGGGCGAGAACACGGAACGGATGAATGCCAGGCGTGCGGATGGACGAGGCACGAGTAAGGGGCCGAAAGTGTGGCAAGTTTGGCAATTTCGGCCGGAAGTGTACGAACGCGGCAGAATGTGCAGGCGATCGGCGTGAAGAAGCGGCCACGCTGGGATCGTTGGGCCAACGGCGAATGCCTGGAGGCGGCGGAGGATGCACATGAGGATGAGCGAGCGCGAGTGGACGAACCGAAGGCGCACGCAGACGGAAGAAGAACGGCAGTCGGAACCAGGTTCGCCCGGCGACTGGGTCAGTATACGGAGGCCAGCCGGAGCCGGGTGCGCCACATGATGAACATGAAACGACAGCGCACTGCTCTGAAGGAGGTTAGACGCGCACCAAGCCATTTACGGGAGTTCGTGAGTAAAGACAGGATAGAATTCAAAACAAGCCTGCGAAGGGGGGAAGAATGTAGGATAGCAGTGTCCGTTAAGCAGCGCGGGCTTAGACAGCGTCGGTTAGCGGAATGCCGAAGCAAGCTAAATACATGGCGCCAATTAGAAGATGCCGCCACCCTACTAGCGAAGACGCGGGAAGTCACTAAATGCGCGGGCAATCTGTGAGTATATAAGGAGGCATGAGAATAAATGAGTTAGTAGTCGTTGGTGCGAGCCAGGCAGAGGACGTGTGTTGTTTGAGCGAAAGACTAGCGAACTCGTAACGGTCCCGTCTGGTCGTTAGGGTGGTGGATACTACATATATTTTATTATATAATTTGTATTTTTTAATTTATTATATTGTTTAACGCAAGTTGCCGTAGGAATTGGTAATTGGAGTGCAAAAGCGTACTCAAGATATGCTTAGAGCACTACTAATATGTAGTTAAAATTAGACGTACGTTTGTACTAGTTACGACCATCCCATCTTCGTCGCCACTAATATGTACTTGAACTGTACACACTGACTTGTTGACTTAGTCTATTGATCTTAGGCTAGGACAGAAAACACGCTCGCTTGCGGTCACCGCATAGTGTGTCACTGCACTATTCTGTGGTGTTGCACTGCACTCTGTGTCAGCTATATTTATTGTCGTTTACAGGTTGTTCTCGAATACGGTACCAAGTAGATGTTTTTATCAAATCGTCTGGACGTTTTTTGTACCTACTAGTCAAAGCAGCATCCTTACAGCATACATACCTCAGTGCTTGTGAGTATGTTATTCTGCTGTTTTATTGTTAAGGAGCATACCGTGTATCTTCGTTTGTATAAATCGATCGTGTTATCCAAAATGTTATACTGTTCACCCGTATGGTATCCATATTTGTGCAAATACATCGGTATGATCAACAGTATCTTAATTTGTGGGACGACTACGACAGCAAATGCCACATATATTCTGTATCTTCTGTACTATAATTCAATAATTTCAATTGAAGAGTCAGTACCACTCGGGTCGGGTCGGGTCGAAATAAGATTGTCGTGTCATCAGCAAAAGCTATTACCTTTCCCAGGTTATCGCGTTTAATTATTAGAAGTATGAAGTTCAGTAATGCCAGAAACTCAAAGGGACACAGACTGGGATCTATCCTCAAGATAGGACTGTAGAGAACGTGCAGCGTCAGCATCTGGTTAAACAATTTGTGGTCGAGTTAAGCTCTGTAGCACCAACTTTTTAATGACCTTTGAAATATAATGAACAACTGAGATAGGGCAGTAGCTGGAGGCAAGACATATCCAATTTATCCTTGTATAATAAGATTACGTTGGTAGTTCTCAAACATATAGGAAATAGCCGTGTTTCAAATATTGCCAAAACAACTACAATACTATAGGAGGCTAACTTTAGCAGTTTTTTTCCGGAACGTCGATGTCTCCCCTTGACCAGCTACTGAAAGAAGCTCTGCCTTAGCGAGCTTTTTACCACAGGCTTAACTAATATATTTGCACAATTGTCACGAGTTCGTGTCGTAAAACCGATTTTTATAGAACACCTCTCTAACCAGGAAAATAGGTCATAAAAACCTCGTTTGAGTGCATACGTACACACTTTTAGTCGCTTGTCGATCAATTAACAGCAGACAATGGTTTGCAAAATTTCGTAGTGCAGATTTTAACCTGGATGATAAACTTAGCACCAGTCGACCTTTTTGTCGACCCTCTGCTGTAGAGAGGCGGAATGTTTCGAACAAGTTGACTCTTTGTTTCAAAAAGTAATAAACTAATCATTCCGTTTTCTTTTTTTTATTGAATGTTCAATCCGAGACAAAATGACGCTCTACGGAGTTAATTAAAACTCTCTACTTATAGGGCTAGTGAAAATTTTACAAAGTGGGTGCGCTCATTCATCTGTGAAAGACGCCAAGTTGTCCAAATTGGACAATCTTCTTCTCATATTCTCATGTTCGTGTCTGGGATCTGTTGATGATCGGACGTGTTTCTTCGAGCTCCCGAAAATCACCGAAAATCTCGTCATTTGCAACATGGTAGAGCAAATTACTCAACAAATGAAGTGTACAAGCTGATCCCTAGTGCTCAGACGCAAGTATTCCAGATTTTCAGACCCGTTAACCAGTGTTTTTCACCTTCGACGCGCACATCGACCTGCATTCCCGCAGTGATGCCTCAGTCAACAAACATAAAGAAGACCCCAAGTAAGCCCAGTGAAATGTCAGTCATGAATGTGTCTCGCGATGATTCTAGTCGTTCGCTAAACCAAATCTGCGGAAAATGCCGCACGACGGTTAAGAGGGCGCCTATAAGTTGCGATACATGCTCATCTCACTACCATCCAAGATGTGTCGATGTTATTATGACAGTGATCAACAAAAGGAAATCTGATGATCCATTATTTAAATGGTGCTGCCCAAGCTGTAAAACTAACCGCGTTGCTACAGGAAGTCACACAAAGAACTCACATAATCTAACTACCAATAATACGGCCGCATCCAGCGAAAACAGTGCAGACCCCAACGACATTAGCGAGAGAGATAACGGCTCCACCAGCCCGAGCCAAAACCACCAAGCCGCCCAAACCATCGAGTCATCAGATATCGACACGAGAGGTTTGGCACTATCGGCGGCATCGGAACAGATCTCAGCGCGCAAAGATTCTATGGCTGATGTGAGCGCCCTGCTGACGTCTCTCGAATCAAAGCTATCTCTTCTCACCAGCATGCCAGCTCAGATGGAGCGGTTGGAGACAAAAATTAACGAATGCTTGCTTCTCACCGGTAAAGTTGAGCGACTTGAGGCAGAAGTCCACGACCTAAAGCAAAGAATGAACACTACAGACACTTCTATGGAATATTATATGCATTCAGTGGAGGAGGCTGTAGCCGCTGTGCAAGAGGTCCATTCGACCGTTAACACAATTAAGGAGATGTCGACTGGCGCAAAGGCGCTAGCGGAGTCGGCATCGGCCGGACATGCGTTTAAGGACCAGTACGACCGCCGGTCTGATGTGGTTTTTAACGGGATTCCCGCGAAAGAGAAGGAAACGGACGAGGAGGTGCGCGCGACGGTTATTGAACTTTGCCAGCAACTAAATGTGGAACTTGATGAACGCGACATCGACGTCGCCCACCGTTGCCCCAGAACTCGTACGATCAACGGGAAAAACATCACCGACCGCTCCCAGCTGCTGGTGCGGTTTGTCTGTCGGTGGAGGAAACTTGAGGTGCAACGAAGATGCCGGGAAGTGAAGCCGAAGTCGAGCATTCTAGCCGGCTGCCAGGGAAGCAACAACAACATCTACGCCAATGACCATCTGACACCCGCCAACGCGAGCCTGCATTACCGCCTCCGTCGCCTCAAGGCCAACAGGAAAATTTCTGACGTCCGAACGTCAGACTGCCGCGTACAAATCCGTCTCAACAGCAACGCTCCCTGGCGGGACGTGACAACCGACACCGATATCGATGCCCTTGTCGGTCGCAAATAGTCGTCACCATATTATTACTATATGACAGCTAGTCAAACAATTAATGTCACAGAACTTAAAATAGAACCTGACTCTTTCTACGGAATACACTGCAATATTAATGGTGCCAAGTCTCATATACACGACATTGAAACGATGTTACATTTGCTTCCTTACCCTCCGTCATTTATCGCTTTGTCGGAAACTCGTATCTCGCGACAGGAGGCAGCCGCTTTTCAGATTAATAATTATAACCAATTTGTTGATTGCCGTAATGAGCCGGGTGGAGGTGTGGCACTGTTTATTAGACATGATTATGTGGTACGCGAGCGGAACGATCTCAAACTACTCCTTCCGGCAGACGCTCGATGCGAAAGTATTTTTGTTGAAGTGTTTGCCGATGGTCAGAGTACAGTTGTGGGAGCATTTTATAGGCAACCGTCGGGGAGGCCCTTGGATTTCTTGTGTGCACTAGAAGAATTACTGCCAAAAATGAATAGCCTAAACACAATATGTCTCGGTGATGCGAATATTGACTTGTTAGATAAGGGCTCACATGCAACTGACCTGTATGAGTTACTACACTCGTATGACTTTCGAGAGATTGGTTTGCCGACTAGAGTGGCTTGTGTCGACACTGCTCACGGCCAACGTATCACCGAAACATGCATAGATCATATTTACTGCAATGTTTCACCCAAGACAACTATCGCCTCCGGCGTTCTTACGACCACTTTTTCTGACCACTTTACCACATTTATTTGTCTAAAATCTAAGCCGTCGGCCGCCAACAAGTGCCCACAATTCAAACTCAACTATGATCAAATAGTCGCCGAACTGTCATCGTCTATGTGGGACGACCTATACGGACTGCATGACGTCAACGAGGCATTTGAATTGTTTAGAGTAAGAGTTATGTCGGCGGTGAAGCGTAATAGTACTGAGATCAAGAATACTAAGTCGAGAAACGTAATTCGAAAAAAATGGGTGACACCGGAATTATATGCCCTTATTAAAGAGAAGGAACAGGCGTACGCAATACACAGAGCTGACCCCACACACAACGGCAAATGCAAAACTTATCGTATACTCAGGAACAGGGTGACAAGATTCTCACGCAAATGTAGAATGGAGGCGAATTGCAACATAGTTACAGACAGAATTAATAACCGGAGGGGTCCTTGGGAGGCAATCCAACCTGTACTTGGAGGTGTTCAGGATAAAAAATGTACCAAACTTCTTGTAAACGGGGAACTCGTCACCGATGAAACTTCGCTAGCTAACATATTCAACCACTACTACGCAACATGTGTGACCCGTTACAACGAGTGCTCATCGAGCTATGCCATTCCGGATAACTTCTCGACGCCTGCCGAACAATTCTCTCTGCAGCCAGTCAACGTTCACAGAATTCACCACCTTTTACAAAATGTTAAAATATGCTCCACCGCCCCCGAACAGATTCCATCACTGGTTCTTCGTAGGGCTGCGGACGCACTCGCATCGCCTCTTGAGTATATTATCAATCTTTCCATCAGAACAGGAGTATACCCCAATGTCCTAAAGCTATACCGTGTGGTTCCATTGTTCAAAGGCGGGGATCGCCTGTCCCGAGACAACTATAGACCTATCAGCATTCCCGCGCCAATATCGAAGGTCTTTGAAAAATGCATTTTGAACAGTTTACAGATTTTATCGAAGGACACAACGTCCTACATTGTAGGCAGTTCGGTTTTCGACCTAAGATGTCGACGGTTGTGCCTGTCATGGATTTTGTCGAGGACATACGGAAACACTTAAAATCAGAGAAGACTGTAGCAGCGGTATTTATTGACCTTAGAAAGGCGTTTGATACAGTTGACTTAGACATTCTTTTAAAAAAACTCTCTACTTATAGGGCTAGTGAAAATTTTATAAAGTGGGTGCGCTCATTCATCTGTGAAAGACGCCAAGTTGTCCAAATTGGACAATCTTCTTCTCATATAGAAAATATATCGATTGGAGTGGCTCAAGGGAGTATCAGTGGTCCGCTATTATTTAATATTTTTGTTAACGATATTTTTAGTGTTCCTAACCACGCAAAACTAACCTTGTTTGCTGACGACACAACGGCTCTATTCGTGGGCGACTCTCCCCAACAAGTTGAAACAATGATTCGTGAGGATATTGAAAGGCTATCTCTATGGTTCAAAAATAACGGCCTCTATATTAATTGGTCAAAAACAGGAATTGTTCAATTTAAAACTCCAAGAGGCCAATCGACAATCAATCCTGAAGCTTTTGCATGCGACCGCAGGCTTAATATACTAGTTGAAGCGAAGTTCCTGGGCATTGTTCTTGACGAACATCTGACGTTCCACGCGCATGCGAAACATGTCAGAAAAAAAATTGTCAGTGGCGTAGCCGCCATATACCGCACACGCAAAATCCTTCCCCGCCAATGCCTTACGGCAATGTACCACGCGTATGTACAGAGCCACCTAACATACGGTCTGGAGGTGTACGGTCTTTCTTATGCATCTAATATAACTCCGCTTCATTTGCTTCAGAAAAGAGCACTTCGTCTTGTCTTAGGCCTCCCACATCGCGTCTCAATAACGATAGAACAATATAAGGAACTCTCGGTGCTCCCGTTACCACATCTTATTAAATTTACCATAGTTGTCGAAATAAAGCGTATTCTTCTTGGCCATCATCCCAACCTGGTTGGCCTTATCGAATCTGCAAGGACCCAAAACACCCGAGGCTCGGCATCTCACTTGCTTATTGTCTCCCCGGCCACAAGTACGCAATCAAGGTTTGCACTATGTAATTCAGGTGTTACCTTGTGGAACAAGTTACCTAGTGACATTAGGACACTAATATCGCTTAGTCAATTCAAAAACACTGCTAGAACGCACTATCTTACCTTACTTGCGTCTGAATAAACCATATTTATGTAATCATGTACACAATCTATAGATAAATAATTGCAATAACACGAGATACTACGGTGATAATGTATAAAATCTTACTGTAACTTGTACATATGCTTCGCACTAGCCTGTGGCTATATGAAGTTGTAACACAAATGAGAAACTACAATTAAGAATGAATAAACGTCATATCATATCATATCATATAGAAAATATATCGATTGGAGTGGCTCAAGGGAGTATCAGTGGTCCGCTATTATTTAATATTTTTGTTAACGATATTTTTAGTATTCCTAACCACGCAAAACTAACCTTGTTTGCTGACGACACAACGGCTCTATTCGTGGGCGACTCTCCCCAACAAGTTGAAACAATGATTCGTGAGGATATTGAGAGGCTATCTCTATGGTTCAAAAATAACGGCCTCTATATTAATTGGTCAAAAACAGGAATTGTTCAATTTAAAACTCCAAGAGGCCAATCGACAATCAATCCTGAAGCTTTTGTATGCGACCGCAGGCTTAATATACTAGTTGAAGCGAAGTTCCTGGGCATTGTTCTTGACGAACATCTGACGTTCCAGGCGCATGCGAAACATGTCAGAAAAAAAATTGTCAGTGGCGTAGCCGCCATATACCGCACACGCAAAATCCTTCCCCGCCAATGCCTTACGGCAATGTACCACGCGTATGTACAGAGCCACCTAACATACGGTCTGGAGGTGTACGGTCTTTCTTATGCATCTAATATAACTCCGCTTCATTTGCTTCAGAAAAGAGCACTTCGTCTTGTCTTAGGCCTCCCACATCGCGCCTCAATAACGATAGAACAATATAAGGAACTCTCGGTGCTCCCGTTACCACATCTTATTAAATTTACCATAGTTGTCGAAATAAAGCGTATTCTTCTTGGCCATCATCCCAACCTGGTTGGCCTTATCGAATCTGCAAGGACCCAAAACACCCGAGGCTCGGCATCTCACTTGCTTATTGTCTCCCCGGCCACAAGTACGCAATCAAGGTTTGCACTATGTAATTCAGGTGTTACCTTGTGGAACAAGTTACCTAGTGACATTAGGACACTAATATCGCTTAGTCAATTCAAAAACACTGCTAGAACGCACTATCTTACCTTACTTGCGTCTGAATAAACCATATTTATGTAATCATGTACACAATCTATAGATAAATAATTGCAATAACACGAGATACTACGGTGATAATGTATAAAATCTTACTGTAACTTGTACATATGCTTCGCACTAGCCTGTGGCTATATGAAGTTGTAACACAAATGAGAAACTACAATTAAGAATGAATAAACGTCATATCATATCATATCAATTGTGCACCAAATTCTGCTTTTTACAGCTTAACAACGGCCTGCACGACGACGAGCGGCTTTAAAAAGCACAATTACAAATGCCTCAGCTAAAATAAAAGCACATATGAAGAGGATTAATAAAAACTGAACAACTAGCTGTTAGCTGTCAACCGGGAAAGTAAGGCGTAACTGAATTGTCCGTACGGTAAAAAGCGGAATTTATGCGATCAAAATGTATCTACGTCCCTTGAAAAATCAGCACAGAGGCAGGATCAAATATGCATGCAAAGGTTGCATCGCGTTGATGTACAATCCAGTGCAGACCTATGGAACGCCTTGGGATAACTTATAGGACATATAGGATTATATATTGATATAGATATTTTAAGAAGGTTGTTTTTATACATAGACATACGTGGAACAGCCGCCAACGTGAAAGCAGATCAACTGCAATCATGTGTCATACTTTAAGCAAAGTTCGGCGGTTGTCAACTTAGGCTTAAGTTGTAACGACGTTGCTACCAAATGTAACAATGTTACTATGGTGAGCTAACCGGGGATGTAGAACTCAGTACGACGACAACTACATCGTAAAGAGGTTAGTGTTCGAATGAAGAAAAATAAGTGGACGTAGGTCTGTTGCGTAGCACGGCCGAGAAGAGAACTGTGTTTTTGAGTCATTCTCCATCGATTTATTCATTGGTTCGCGAAGCACCGCGGCTACTGGCACCCCAAAGGGTGTCAGACTCCAACAAAAGAGAGAGATACTCACACTCCCGTCGCCCGCGTAGTTACGCGCGGACCACTTGCGGGAGTGCCCGCCAGCCCGAATAGACAGGCCAGCGGCTCCCCCACCCTCCCCCCTATCGAGGTTCGAAATGGAGGTACCACACTACTCCTACTCCACAATTAGACGCGATTACCTCGCGATTTCGCATTACACGCCGGAATATACTCACCCCCCCCCCCCGAAGGGTTGCTCGACCACTCCAGAGCAGGGGTTCCCCACCGCTGCAAAGGGCAGCAGCGGAGCCAGATGGTCCTCTCATTGGGAGGTCTGCTTTCATGTGGCTAACTCGCCCTCATTGTGCCTATTAAGCTAAGGCAGCGGGCGCCCCAGACGGTACCACCGGGTTGCTAAAGCCCGGGGCGTTAACCGTCCGGCCCGAGTTCCATGTGCAGCACACTTCCCCCGTATACTCTTAGTAGCCTTAACAGCCCTCGAATGGGCCACGACAAAATGACAATATGTATTCGTTGCCACTCAATCGATATCGTATGCCTTGCCTCCCGCGCCAACAAAAGTGACCTTGGGAAAGTTACTATTGGGAGTTTACACCGTCTGACCAAGTTTCAAGTGGGCGCGTGAAGGTCCCCGCAGTGCGCGTAACTCGCGCACCAGCGGACTCAAATTAGTCGAAACCTACAACGGTTTGTGTTAGTTTGCTTGTTTCGTATAGGAATACAGGTTAATTAAGATTTGACTTGAGTTGAGCGCCTTGAGTCGACTCTGCCCCGTTGGTTGAGACGTGTCATCGTTAGCCGGTGAACGTTGGGGCCGTTGAGAGTACGTTGAGGTTTGGCGTGCACGCTGTGACCCTTCGACGTGCTCGGTTAGGACTGATTTGAATTGCGCCATGATGCGTATACAGTGTGTGGACCATCGTTGTACTGGCCAGGGGTGGAGCGCTTCGTCACAATACCGCTGTCGACCAGAGATTTTCACAAATGCGTGCGATAGGATCTATGCGAGAAGAATTAAATTTGTTACATATTTCAGATGCCGTGACTAATCTGTCGCACGAATTAAACGCTGAAGTACGTTTCAACTAAATGAACACAATCCATAGATAAATAATTGCAATAATACGAGATACTACGGTGATAATGTATAAAATGTTACTGTAACTTGTACATATGCTTCGCACTAGCCTGTGGCTATATGAAGTTGCAACAAAAATGAGAAACTACAATTAAGTATCAATAAACGTCATATCATATATATCATATATGAGTTTTATTTACCATTCCTTATGGAATATCTCTTGAATCAGATGCGCTCGCTGTGTAGTATGTCATACAGCGTGCTGCTGGCTTCGTATATAGTTGTATATTATTGCTATGGTATAATTATATGTACACTACCAATTTATGGTGAATAAACTTGAAACAAATAATTATATGTATTTTAACAAATATCCTCGTCTGTCGTGCATTCATAATATTAATTGGATTATCACGATGGTTATATTGCTACCTAATTACACAACCAATTTGCTTGTATTTTTTTCGCTCAATTTTGCTGTGAGCAGTTCGGCCGCCCAGTTTTGTTCTTTCACACTTGCGGCTAGTTGTTCTTTTTTAGACGACTTACATACGATATCTTAGCTTGTGCTTCCCTTGCCCAGAGGCTGGAGACTCCGAATTCCCCTTCGATAAATTGTGCTGCACATGTATACCTACATTGCATTGCATGTCGGCCAACTGCACGTTGTATTGTGTCCAATCTATTTATCATGCTTGCGTCTAAACTCACAATAGCGTTAGCGTACGTCACTGTTGGCACAAACATGCTTTTCCAAAGCTCTTTAGCCACCATGATTCTATTGCAACTCCACAAAGCCTTCGTTCTTACAATCTTTTGTCCTTTTTCAGCTCGTTCTCTTCTTATTGCATGCTCAGCGTGAAAAATATCTGGACTGTTTTCTATTATAACTCCCAAGTATTTGTATGCGTTTTTATATTCTATTTCTTTTCCCTGAATCTGTAGCGCCATCTCTCTGATAACCCCGGAAAATAATACATTTGCACATTTCTTTTCGTTAAACTCCTGTCTAATAGTTTTTGCCGTGTCTCCGCATATTGCTAGCATTTTTTGTATTTGGTCAACACCTTCCGCAAAAATCACCATGTCGTCTGAAAACAACAGGACACACGGTCGAAGGGATACTATATCATCACCTCTAACGTATACCATTTTAAAACCAAGATTCGATTCATACACATGTCGTGCCACCTCCTCAATGTACAGTAAAAACAGTGACACAGAGCAAGGACATCGTTGTCGAAGTCCTTTCCTTAATCTGTAGAAATCAGATGAGTTCGACCCGATTCTTGCAAAGATGTAGCTCCTGTCATATATTTCTTTAAACGTACTGACCCATTCCTGTCCTAATCCACCTTCTATCATCTTGTTCCAAAGAGTGTTTCTATCGACCGTATCGTAGACCCGTCGGATATCTAGGAATGTTGCAACTAAGTTCTGTTTTCTAGATCTGGCCCAATAGATACTTTCCGTTAGTACGAAAAGACTATGCTCTATTCTGCTGCCTGTTCTAAAACCACTCTGCCATGGTCCTATTAGTTTAATCTCTTCCAGCTCGTCCTGTAGCCTGTCTCTTAGAATGGCAGCAAATATCCTGTACACAACGCTTGTTACCGTTATTGGTCTGCGATTGGACAATTTCGTGTTTTCCGCCCCTGGCTTTGGTATGAAGGCGAGTCTTCCTGTTAACCATTCATGAGGGATTTCCTCTCCAGCAAGAATCTTGTTGAATTCACCCGCCAGGTATTCGTACATTGGCGTGCCAACATTCTTAATCAATTTTAGCGATACCTTATTCTCTCCACACGCAGTTTTGTCGTCTTTTGATCTAATAACCTGTTCGATCTCTTCTTTACTTGTCCTCCAGCCAATATCCGCTCTTTTGACATGTGTTTGTTGATTTTGAAGTTTCACTTTTAACTTGCGATTTGCATACTACTACTACGCGCAGGGATGGCGAGGTCTAGTGAAGCAGCGAGTACCGCCGACGTGGCGAAGCATACAGAGCACACTCGGCTCACGGCAGCCGCCGCGACGGAGGCCGCAGCAGCAGCACCACAAGATGAAGACACGCAGACTTCGTTTGCGGCGTCGACTGGTGAGGCCAAGATACGTGTGCGCCGAGGTTTCGGCTGTCCTCTGGACGCTCAGGCATGCCATCGCCACTGCCAGTCCATTGGCCGAAAGGGCGGCTACTGTGCTGGAGATCTTCGACTTACCTGTACCTGCTACAGGAACTGATCAGAGAGAACATCCATATATATGTACACTGCCAATGCCTCGACTAATCGTCGCATCAACGGCGACGGCGGTTAGTTAGCGCTGCCAAGCTGACCAAATATGGCACTACTGTATCTGTATATGTACAGAACGTCCTACGTTCGACCACTACTAATAAAAAAAATCACGTAGAAAAAAATAACGACGCAAAGTGGGGTCTTTTTGGGGCTGCAAGACAGCTAGCTGTATAGTGACCAACGGTCATTTAACAGCATAGAGTAACGTAATTATGTTAGAGCATTTTGAGCATGTGCCAACTATTGTATATGTATATGTTATTGTAAGTGCTTTGCTCTATTTGTTGCTGTTGTTATCGTTGTCTGGGGGGTTTCGGAAATGTATGGTGCGCATGCGTCATCAGCCATCAGTCTACGTGACTAGCGTGGAACTCCGAATACCTCCCCACCACCTTCAGGCTCGGCATTACGTTGACGTTTCCCCCCCCCCCCCCCTCAGAATGACAAGAGGGTGTATGCGTTCGACGTCCGTGCCACAGGCCTTAAGGCCCATTGCGAGCGTCGAGACATGTTTTGTACTGAATATATGTTAAATAAATATGTATGTTATATTTTAAAAAAATGTTACTTCATAAAGTTTTGCTTTTCGGGCTCGACCCCAAATGCAGAAGCCTATAGCAAAGGCCCGTTGTGTATATGGCGCTCGTAAACGAGTGTTTCCTGGAATAGCATTCTATAACTGCGGTCAAATTATGATTGCATACACACCACCCTGCGGTCAGTCGAGATATGTCATTGATGTCTCGACAAGTGAACAACAAGGAGCGTCAATAAGTAACTGAGTTGTTGCACGTATTATTAACATTCTCCTTTATTCCTCCTTTCTCCTGTTGTAACTTCTCCTTAACATTCTCCTTTTGTAACTTCAGCTACCTTTTTCTGCGAGAGTTTAGTAGTGGAGGTAAGTGGTGTGGTGGAGAGAAAATCTCTTCTAGTTGGCGCATTCTATCGCCAGCCGTCTGGCAAAGCCTCCGATTTCATAAATAGATTAGAAAATATAATTCTTAAGATTAACAGCCAAAATATGCTCTTTCTTGGAGATGCTAATATCGATACTTTTTGCAATGACCAAAACTCTCGTGATCTCTAAGAAATACTGTGCTCATTTAACTTTAACGAGTTCGTCAGTGTGCCGACGCGAGTTGCCGTAGTGGAGAGGAGGGGAGACCGCTCCACCTACAGCGCCAATTGTATTGATCACATATACTCCAATATAAGCCCCGAAGTTGTCATTCAAAGCGGATCAATCACAACAACAATCTCCGACCACCAGGCCACGTTCATCTCACTACCGACCACTCGATCGATCACCAACCTCACACATAAATCGAAATATAACTATGATCAGATAGTGCTAGAGCTCAATCAGACTGATTGGTCCGACGTGTACGCTGTAGATGACATCGATGAAGCATTTGAGTGCTTCAATGCACGAGTAATGACGTCCGTTAACAGCAACAAGCAGGAACTAAGAAGTAAAAGCAGTCTTGGGGTACCTAGGAAAGCCTGGGTCACTCGGGAATTGCTGGCACTGATAAATGAAGAAAATGCGGCATTTAAAGAGTTTAAAGCTAATCCAGACGATGCTGTGAAGCGATTTGTATTTAGGAAGTTAAGGAATAAAGTAACCGCTGTTTTTTAACGGTAGGGTAAATTAAGCCTACACTTTCTTATTAAGAAGTGTAGGCTTAATTTTAATGGAGAACGGGTACAAAAGAACATTCAAGATAGGAGAAATCCCTGGAATGCCATTAGACCTGTTCTAGGTGGCATACCGGAAAAAAGTGTGTGAAACTCAAAGTAGAAGATACTATGGTGTCCGATGAGACTACAGTGGCAAACGCGTTTAATCAATATTACTCGACGTGTGTGACTGCCGACACGGAATGCTCTGATAGATATGTAATACCTGAGAATTTTCCTCGTGGAGCAACAGAGATCTCATTTCAGCCGGTCCATACTCTAAGGATCGCACATCTTTTACGCAAAACAAAGATATGCTCAGTTGCACCTGAGCAAATTCCATCCCAGGTATTGCGAAGAGCAGCCGAAGTTCTTGCTGACCCCGTATCATATCTGATTAATTTGTCAATTGCGGCCAGTAAATACCCCAAGCGCTACAATTATATCGCGTCATCCCGCTTCTTAAATCTAGTGACAGATTCGCAAAAGAAAACTACCGTCCAGTCAGCATACCGGCCCCAATTCTCTAAGGTATTTGAGAAATGCGCATTCGAACAACTCAGAGGCCATCTTGAACAACATAATGTACTCAATCGCCGACAGTGTGGATTCCGCCCTAAAATGTCCACCACCGTCCCTGTTATGAGCGTTGTAGATGACGTCCGTCAAAGTCTTGAGAAAAAGAAAACGGTTGCTGCTCTTTTTGTTGACTTGAGAAAGGCGTTTAATACCGTTGACATCAATATTCTGATTACCAAACTAAGAGTTTATGGAGCTGACGAACGTGTTCAATCGTGGGTACGTTCTTTTATGTCAGAGAGACAACAAATTGTACAGATTGGGCAAAAGTTTTCAGATGTCGAGAACATATCAGTTTGAGTGGCTCAGGGAGTATCGGCGGCCCACTGCTGTTTAATATATTTATCAACGATTTATTTGAAGTACCAAAACACGGCCGACTGGCCCTATTTGCTGATGATACCATAGCACTCTTTGTGGGCGATTCCCCACAAGAGGTAGAGCAGATGAATAAAGAAGACCTTAAGCGACTCTCAGATTGGTTTAGAGCCAATGGCTTGTCCGTGAATTGGTCGAAGACCGGCGTTATCCAGTTCTTATCGCCTAGAGGTGTCCTAAGTATGAACCATGAAACATTTAAATGCGGAAACCACACTATAAGCATGATCAATAGGACCAAATTCTTAGGCGTTGTCTTGGATTCGAGATTATCATTTGAAGCTCCTACAGATCACATTCGTAAAAAAGTTGTATGGAGCATCGCTGCCCTGTTCAAGAGCCGTAATATTCTGCCCCGTGACTGTCTACTCGCCATGTACTACGCCTACGTTCATAGTTATCTGACCTACGCAGTTGAAATATTTGGAATGACTTATATGCGTTTTTTATGTCCGTTACACCGCCTGCAAAAAAGAGCCTTGCGCGTAATATTGGGATATCCACCAAGGGAATCCATGCGTTATAAATACGTAGAGATGTCGATTCTGCCGTACCCTCTGCAAATAGAGATGTCTGTCGTAATTGAGATCAAACGAATCTTAATCGGACTTCATCCCAACCTGCTTAATCTGTCCCATTCGACATCCACCATGAACACAAGGGGATCACACACACAACTTCTCATCTTGTCTGCAGCTTCATGTAACCAATCTCGTTTCTCAATATCAAATATCGGTGCCACATATTGAAACAAGCTCCCCCCAGATGTGCGCGCAACCTCTTCTTTGACAATATTCAAACAAAGTGCTAAGCAATACTATTTAGGTACCTTACTCTAATATAAGCCGAACACGGTAATAATATAATCATAATGACAATCAATAAAATTATAAGAAAATATGCAATATAAACACTCCATACTAGCCTTTGATGGCTTTGAGGAGCTGTGAACCTCTGTACAAATGTAAACCACTCATGAGAATAATAAAACCTATCTATCTATTGGAATTACATATATTACAAAGTATTATTATATTACAAATATTATTAGGTACACACTTCTGTGCATTTGTTGTTGGCCTTCATTGCAATTAAGGCGCACAGATTTGCTTTCTCGTTTCGCCGTGCACCGCAGTCAGGAAGTAGTTGTGGCTTATTGGACGCCTCAAGGTGTTCGAGTTTGATGAAAGCGGCGTTCGCTTGCGGGTGTACGTACTTCGCGTTATCGCGTCCGAGGTAACTGCACCACAAGGCGGCTTGTTGCGAACCACAATTTAAGCCTAGTAGGCACCAAGCAGAGCCTTGTTCGCAAGCGAGCGCCGCGTTTATCAAACTCGAAACCTTGAGACACACAATAGGCCACTCCTACCTCCTGACTGTGGCGCTAAAGTGACACTAAAGTAGTGAGACTTGTAAAATCCTTCAGCAGCGCTTTATCAAGTTGGGATGTATCTACTTAAAGGTATATCAAGTGGGGATCTAGCAAAGTTTTAAAACTTCTATGTGAGAACACTGTTATAATCCTGGGTTCACCTAACCTGGGTCATAAACCGTACACAAGCCTCATCACCTGCGGCGGGTCTCGAGAACAAGTCACTTTAAAAGGCAGCCGTGGGATATCTCGCCTGCCTTCTTGGAGATTCCTACCCCCAGTACGTATCGCTTTCGCTTGGTTACCTCACTCTTACGACCCCCATATAAATCCAAAATCTAACTGTTGTCAATTGGCAAACAGCGTTAGATACATATTAATCAGGTAATAGACAGCGGCAAATGAGGGATTATTCTAACGTAGAACTGGTTCTCATCAGCCCCCAAACTTAAAACTATGTGTGACTAAGCACCCACAATTACAGAAAAGCGAAGGCACATGTGAGCATTTAATTACCGCAGCTGCGATGGTGACCTTCCTAACCCTTCCCTTGCTGTATGTTTAAAAACTGATACCGCTTATTGAAAGGTGATCCCTATCCTATAAATATTTCTGTTTCCCAAATTTGTTATTAATTGTATTAATTTGGAAATAAATTGTTATTTCCTTCCCCAATTAACTTTTAAGCCCTTCTTATCCATGAATGTAACTAGTCGTGCTTGTTTCACCCTGAAAAACTGCAACCACAGGTGACCACATCATGTGCGTAAAGTAAGGTTCTGGCCCACTCTCGAAAATTTGTGGCAAATATATTCAAAACAAGGACTACTTTGAATTGGCGAGTCAACTGTGTAAAAAGCCACATTCTTTAACAATCGATACGATATCAGAAAAGGGGAGCTTGGCGGATCATAAGAAATAACTCAGTATGACTGAAGTATGAAAGTTAACACGTTTACTTACACAGTATTAACACGTTTACTTTCACATGATTGTAATATGAATTGATGAAAGAATAGTGAAACTGACAAATGGCCGACCACCGACGGCGACGAGAGATGAGAGAAGCAGACAAGAGAGTTTAAAAATGCGCCTGAAGACATAATATAGGAAAGAACGGCCGAAACGACGCGTGTTGAGGGTGGTGAACCAGGCTGGAGACCACTGTAGCATTAACCGGAGACGCCCACAGCTACTCCTGTCAGCTCATAACTTTAGTTATGAGATTAGTTAAAGTAACCTTCAAGGTGTGCGTTAGCCTAGAAAGTGTGCGTCAACCGCCAGTGTAGAGTCTTGCCTAAAAAAATTAATGTAGAGGGCCGAGTCGACCTCAACAAGGCTCTGACTGAGCTTTGTGCCTGTTTAAAAAACGACTCTACCCAAGAGCTCAACCGGTTAGCCAAACTCATTTGGAGAAGTATTTCTCACTAGTCAAGCAGTGGCCTTGATTTGATATATCAGTGTTAAATACCGAAAAGGAATTTCGTGTGTAATTCATGTTCCTATTGCTATTTCATTCTTGTTTGTACCTTTTCAATGTCGTTTCGGGATCTCATTTCTCGAATCGGTGACTGCCACTGAACTCCGGTCTGATTGGTTAACGCTAATTTTTTTATATGATGTAGGTCGGATACCTGTTGTCGTTGCTCAACAGGCATAACGACTAAGTGACCACTATATACTTGAATCAAACCCTCCTGCGGTCGAGCCGTCTGAGGTCCGCTGCGGCCTTTTGCAGCGGTGGACCCTGTCCTTGTGTGGGTCTAGCCTCCTGAAAATGACTGCGCGTATATGGTGGAATGTAACGCTGAATCACGAGGTAACGAGTCGCCATCTCAAGATAGAACTACTGTAGTAGCCCCTTTCCGGCCCGTGAAAGCGGGTCGCACCGGGGCACCTGCCGGCCCGCTAGTTCGGGCTGGTGAGCTACACTCACTGTGGCTAGTGCGATAGCACTGCTGTGGCAGGAGTGTGTGCAGAATATATCGCTCTTTTGACACCTTAACCATATTTGACTTGAAAGTGTTAGGTGGAAAGAAGAGACTTCAAATGTAGTAAGTAGCCCGACGTGACAATCTACCGACGGCAGGGACAAAAGGAAACAAAATCTCCGTGGGAATGAAGCTACGCGAGGTTCTATAGGCCAAACATAGTAGGCCACAACAATATCTGTGCGTTTATAGATCTAACCATGTGCAGAAAAGCGGTATGAACGGGACCTGAGAAGTGGTGCCGTGGGAAACCAAAAAAGACCTGAGCGTTCACTGATATTCTTTCACTCTACTTTAGTGCTTAGCCGGCAAGTGGAGTCTGGATCACACTTAACGCAATAGTCGGGAAAACAGTGAATATGACAGTTTTAAAAAGGCGGTGGGAGCTGGAGGGCGGTTGAACAGGTACAACTCTTTCTCTCTCTCTCTCCCTCTCTCTCTCTCTCTCTCTATATATATATATATATATACATATGTGAAAAAAATACAACATACGCGAGTGAAGGCCTTTATTTCGTGCTCACACGTCTCTCCAAATAGACACATCACCGTATCATGTGGAAAAATATGGACAAACAAAACTTATCGAATCTCTATCTTTTTGCTGACAGGAACCACAGACGGTTGTTAATGTTGCTCGCTATTGGGCGATGTTATTGAGGAAGTCTCGGATCTGTTGGTCATCCCGTGATAGCCAGTTTGCGTTAATCTCAATTTTCTCCACAATCTGACGAGCGGTACGTTCCGAGCTTGTTAAGTGC
Organism: Dermanyssus gallinae; assembly: GCA_003439945.1. Lineage (NCBI taxonomy): Eukaryota > Metazoa > Arthropoda > Arachnida > Mesostigmata > Dermanyssidae > Dermanyssus > Dermanyssus gallinae. The sequence continues at coordinate 62,792 of QVRM01005588.1, read as the reverse complement.
TGCAAGCATGTCAGCCACATCACGTAGGTCACAAAAAGATGCACACATACACATAATTGCCAAGACAGCATAAATAGTCTAGGCTAGAGTACGTATTAAAGCCCTATTACAAAAACATATTTTAGTATTCATAATAGCAGCATAACAATTGTAATTAATATAACAGCATACGAAATTCAAGTCAAGCAAAGTTCACTTCTAAATAACTCTCAAACATTCAATTGGAAACGGCCCAAGATTTATGACTTCAATAAATCTGCAATCAAGTAAAGCATTTAAAACAGAGATGTACCATTTTCCGTTACTTAAGATCCGTTTTTGTAATAATAATAATTATTATTATACTAAGTTGACGATAGCCTTGGTACACACGTGCACGCTTCACATTTGTTGGTAACCAAGGAAACAAAAGACAAAAATGACGAGCGGTACGTTCCGAGCTTGTTAAGTGCTGCAAGCATGTCAGCCACATCACGTAGGTCACAAAAAGATGCACACATACACATAATTGCCAAGACAGCATAAATAGTCTAGGCTAGAGTACGTATTAAAGCCCTATTACAAAAACATATTTTAGTATTCATAATAGCAGCATAACAATTGTAATTAATATAACAGCATACGAAATTCAAGTCAAGCAAAGTTCACTTCTAAATAACTCTCAAACATTCTATTGTAAACGGCCCAAGATTTATGACTTCAATAAATCTGCAATCAAGTAAAGCATTTTAAACAGAGATGTACCATTTTCCGTTACTTAAGATCCGTTTTTGTAATAATAATTATTATTATTATACTAAGTTGACGATAGCCTTGGTACACACGTGCACGCTTCACATTTGTTGGTAACCAAGGAAACAAAAGACAAAAATAATATTGGCTAAAGGTGGCAACAAAATACACGTTTTATCTCTGTTCAACAAGCTTTTATGAGGTAAGCGTATAGTTAATGAGGATCATTTTATTATATCGATATATAGCAGCCTATTTCCTGCAGCCTAATTCTACAAAGGCCGGAGCAATGATACTCGCCATGTTAAACCTCCGTAATGCGTTTAACATATATTAGGCGGGATAATACACGGCAAAGTTAGATTATGCGTTTCTGCTATCTAACAGGCAGGTACAATCTAACAGCTGCGTCGTCAGGATGAAAAGCTAAAGCCAGATTTCAGTAGCGTCGAAATATCTAATTTTCCTCTACATAATCAGTCTGCTTAATGTATGGTACTTTGATGATGCAACTTATGGAACGACTCGATATCATAACTGAGCATATTTTAAGTGTTCCGCTTGCAGGAAAAAAGCGCTAGTGCTTTCGTCATCTATAAGGCGTTAACTGCATTATTGTGCTCGCTAAGGAACGGTTGAGCGTAAGAATGACGGGTAAAGGAGGCATGGATATCATCATGATCACATCCAATATGTGATCATCGCTTACCTTTTGAAAGAACGTCTGCACTTCTCTGGCCTTTTCCAGAGAGTGGAAACCGCTACATACGCCATTCATTAATGTACGCAACATATAGCCCGGCTTATAGATGTCGAGGTACCTGTAAAAAATTCCATCACAATAAAAAGAGCAACTTTACTCTCAAGAACATAGAACAGTCCCTTCGATTGGGTCTGTAAGACAATGAAACTTAATATATATGTATATATACGAGATACACGAAATATATAAACGCAAGAATGACGATACATATATATATATATAATATATTGTCTCGTCTTTCTTGCGTTTATATATTTCGTGTTCTAGTTTTGTCTACCAGTATTCTATGGTGCAAGTTACAGCTCTTAACTAAAAAATCCTGCTCTATTCAGCGTCGGTATATATGATCTAGTATCGCAATTACAGAGCTTTTTTAACGTGTGGTATCTAGACGACGTCCCGCTTATCGGCCCTAAGAAAATCATCGCGACAGATTTAAGAAGAGTGCTGTAGTTTGTAGAATAGGGGACTGACTCTAAATGCTGTAAAGTGTGAGATTGCTGCTGTCGGGGCTCGCTTCAGGAGCGAGAGGAAGCAATTCAGGGGGTCACAAAAATACTCCCTGGTATCACGCGTGTAGAGCTAAACAGCTTAAAAGTTTTGGGGGCCCGTAACGCGAGACGGAATTTCACATATTGAAGACGTAGCCTGGGGTCATCAAGATTTAACTACATACTGCGTACATGTGAAGAGCGCCGGTAGATCGTACAGACATGCTGAATAAACAGTGTGATTATAAGGTCTCTTACGAAATCCGGTAAACCTTCTACACTTGGACCAAGAGGTTTAGTGTCCGCGGGCCATTGCATTATAATCACATAGGAAGTCCTTAGCTTGAGATGCAACGATTTCGTGCACAACCGCGGCTTCCTACTTACATCACAATTCAGTTGAGTCGGGGTAGGTTGCAAAGCACGCGTACGACAGAAAAACGAAATAAATTCGCAAGACTGGAGGCAAAATATATTCATGGAGACACTAGGACCAGCAAAAAAATCAAAGTATTCCTCATAGAATTAAGTAAGCGAATTCAGGAGGTCACGAGCAATCGAAAAGACAGTCAATTCTTGAGGCAAGCGTTGTCTTTGACCGTTTGCAGAGGGAACGCGGCATCTATTTTAGGCGCCATGGAGTAAAGAAATTCGTAAAACGAAGTGCGATAATGTGTCCGGACCTCACAACTGTAGCATAGTTTGACATGCAGCATATATATATATATATATATATATATATATCTGTCTTTACTTGTTGAAGTTTGTCTTGAGGTGCGACCAGGCAAGATTTCGTCCAATCGTTGAACTGGCAACCGATGCCAATACCTTAGGTACATCCTGGCTGCGCACGGAGCTCGATTCTGCCATATCCAGGACCTACATAAAAGTCAGGAAGATAGAAACAATACACCCAGAAAATAGGCTGTAATGAAGACAGGGCTAGGATAGCTTGCATAGTACTAAGATAATTAAGTGTTTCTAATTTCGTTATATTTAGAGGAAAGCGCACAATATTTGTCTAATTGAATGTCCACCCGCATTACTATTACAAGAGCAGCAACAGGGTTATTATAACTATTAAGCAAATAAACAGCATCGCTCTGGATTATACACAATAATACGAACGACACGGACGCAAGAGATCTAGTTTAGGGGACTTCTGCAACCGTTAAATAGGGATTTGCCAATTATCTAAGCCCACTTGTTGAATTGAATTGTTAGAATAAGGAACTGAATGCATCGAATTTACCTTAACAAGAAGATCTTTACTGCGTGCTGCACCGAGCGCGAGTACAATTCGATTAGATTCCTCTTGCATGTCGGCCGTTCGATGGAGCTGGAGGAGTTGATCCCAGAGAGCAGGTTGGGTATGCGCCTGCTGGGCGACCGCTTTGTAGACGCACGAGCGAATATCAGCTGGCAGCAGACATTTCCCGGTCACGTGCTCCTCAAATCGGCGTCCGGCCTCGTCGAGGACTTCCTTGTCCCCGAACGCTATCATCTGCCTTAGCACTTGAGAGCGCAACACCGGTGTGGTGGGCTCTGTGTGGACATAGAGGCAAGAATGCAAACTAAATGGCTTACCCTAAAAAGAAAGCTAAACAATAATATAGAACGCTAACAATCATATTTAGTATTAGACAGGTTCGCGTATGAGCCCTCTAGCCGGCTCCTGCTAAAAGAGGCGGATCCTCATTGGTGGCGTCCCTCGGTAGCCGATGACGTCACAATAACAACTCCGAAAAGTTGCGGCACTTAACTAATGATTCAACAGGGCTTATAAATAGAAATTTATTGAAATTGTCGTTACAAAACATTTTATTACGTTACAAAGTTTATTTATCGCAAAAATTGTATTGTAATACTGGATACCCAAAACAGTTTAGAGCAGTAGTGGCGTCTATATGTCAGTAAAGCGTAAAAACTAAAAAAGTGAATTCCTCTTAATTGAATGCCGTTGATGACTATGCGGAACAAATGTCAGCCGACAATACATATATCCCTTCAACCCATATCTGCGATACTATTTCAATTTCCCTACTTAATAAATAATTTTTACAGATCTTCGATTTTCTTTAGTGGGCTTTCTAGACTTGGGCTTTGTAGTGGGGCCCCAAGCCGAAGACCAACGCAGATCCTGACGAGAAAGTTCTCTAAGAGGGTTCCAATGGGGACACTTAAACCTAGGACCTTGAAAGAAACAAGCCTCTATGCGTACTCAGGAGACTCAGGTGACTTAAAAATAATTTTAACTTCTCCACCCAAGCAGATATTTAAACTTTCTTCCCGTCATCAAAAAGTGGCGCGCCTAGGAAGTTGCGGTTGGTCTAATTTATCCTGATACAGTCTGGAAAAAATCGGTTACCAGTCTGATTAAGGAGTCGGATATTGATAATCCCGACACAATTCGTTCGCATTTTTGTGGATTAGGGCATAACCCGCCCTTCGTTGCAACTTCCAGTACCTTCTGAATATAATGACCAACAGTTAAGGGGTCACTAGCTAACATGCCATCATCCAAGTACCATACAAAGTGGAAACTCGACAGCCTACCAACCCCTTGATGGCAAGACAAAATAGAGGGGGACCTAATGGGTCTTGCTCCTGCAGGCCCGACTCTAAAAGTATAGCGTGGTGAACGCATTCCTCCAGCAGGCAATCTTCGCTGCAAAATTCTACGTGGACTAGATGAGCACGCGATAGAACGGATTAAAGTAAATAACCTCGCTCCAAAATGATAAGCAAAAGGCCCGTTGACGGTTCGCCCCGTAAAAAACCCAGATGAGCTTCGCAAGAGCATCGGCCAAAGCCTCCGTTCTCTTAACCCATCGCTCGATAAAGTAAATCTTGAGGAAGCCTTGGTCTAAATATAAGTCAAGACCCGCAGCGGAGTCTCTCGAAAAGCTTCCTACTATGCCATACATATCGTCTCTTGATAAATTGAAGCTATGCGCAGGGGCGCTTCAGCAATCGGACTCAACGCCGAACGTGTCGCACGAGCTTATCAGCCTTGTAGCGCCCGACACATTACCATCGGTTAGTTAGTGACTTGTCATCTTTCAAGTCGTAGATGAATGAGTTCGCTTTTTTTACAGGCTGCCAGTGGAATCTCGATCCCGCCTGCATAAAATTGATATGTCTCAGTAATTCTCTTTAAAAAAAAGCTTAAAAACTTTAAAACTTCTTTCGACATATTGGGCACTTTAATTATAGCTAGCTGTAGAAAAGTCCAGCAAACTCCAGGCTGTTCGCTAGCAGTAACAAAGCTAATAGGGAGAACCTCTGCCACCATCTTGATAGCCTCCGTAGAATCTCAAACTAACCGTTTTCAATGCATCTGCAACAGAGCCTAGATTTCCAAGAGTGCTCTAACCGTGTGAGCAGCGGTCTCGTTCTTCTCCGCCCTGGCCCTGGTCCGCAGAAGCTCGATGTATTGCTATGCAGGGAGATCGACACAAGACATTGTCGGTCATGTGATGGAGTGTGTCGCCACATGGGCGGCAGAGGACTAACTATTTCTTAGACGCTATTATGCGCGAGAAGACGCGCATAGAAAACGCTGGCCGTGCGCACTACGGAGGCACCCAAGCACCACTAAGTGGTCAAGATGAAGGTACCCGCAAAAGGCTATGGCAACCCAGCCCTCCGCAGAACGGCTCGACGCATCCCCTCGCGTTTGTGAGCTGTGGACACGACGAAATCCACAAGAGCCGGTGGAGCACGATGCTCCCCTTCCACGATCTCGAAATAGTGCCACACAAATCCGTACTCTAGATGAGGGGAGGAGTGAGGTTTTTAGTGGGTGGAAGTACCACAGTAGTTGCTGTGGTGGCCAATACCCATAGTGGATTAGTGTTTCCAAACCTCATATATGAAAAAAACCGTGTGAGCAGACTTGGGGTTCGACTCGAAAGCAAGTATTCGGTAACGTGGAACGCATCGACGGATATAATATCCTACACGCCGACTTAACCTCTTAGCACTTTTGCAAAGAGGTAACAAAGGCTTTAGGAGAAATAACAACGTCTCGGGCAATTAGATGACCCTTTTGCGTGAGCACCTTTACAGTTCAAACACCTAACGGTATTGGTGCAATCAGCCGCCTTGATCATTGACCCCTGCGTTGGCATTTGAAACAGAACACTGGCTGGTCCGCTTCCAGGGCAACATTGTGCACCTTGTAGCCTATAAATAGCAAAACAGGTAGCTGCGAAAGTTAGAACTACTTTCGTGAGCGTCTTTTTCGTATGCAAGTCATAATGTATAAACTGCGAACTTCAATCACACCCGGCGCAGAGAGTTCCGAAAAGATTGTCACTTTCTGTGAAAATCGTGGACACGCTGTGGATGCGTGCGTGGATTCTCGAAGTTGCCTTAACTACAATGCCTTCACCATCACCGCAAATTTTGCATTAAGGAAACATCTCATGAACAAGCATGAACATCTTTACTGGAGGTCCCTTAGCAAATTCAGTATTCTACTACTACTATATATTATGTTTCTTTCTTGCCTATGATCACCTTGAATGAGCGCAATTGAACCAGTTTGAATACACCCTTTGAGTTTCTCCAGCTGCTTTTGTTCGAGCGAAGTTCCCGTTCGACCAGTTGATTTCTTCTGGACCGTCTCGGATTCCTGATCATCTGCACTGCCACTGTAGTTCGAATTTTTCCTTCACTTTGCACCATGACTACAGCCATTCTTCGCAGTAGAAGCTGAATCTATGTCCATTGTTAAAGTCCCTTCAATACCATTAGAACTTCGGTTGTCGTCAGTGTTAATAGCGCTTCGAGGTCTATGTACTTATATCTAGACTAGGGGTAGGGGAGGACACTGCTAAAAAACAATCTCGGCAGTCTATCAAGCACAGAACAGTAATGCAAATCGTGGTTACTGGTGTACGTACTGTCGTCGGGCTTTGCGTCCCATCCGAGTTGCTGAAAGATCTTCGCGTAGAGCTGGCGACCGAAGCAATGAAGTTTCTCGATAAGGGCGGCGTCCTCGTCGATTAGCCGACTGAGGTCATCCATGAACGTTGACACAGAGTTCCAAACGACGACGTTCGTCTCGTCGGAATAGGCCTGGGTCAACGCGAGTAGATCCTTTGTCGAGGCGTAGCCGGCTCTTGCCTAATTGCGCACACAGGCGGCAAACAACGAGCAGAGACAATACCTTCAAATCTAGTATGTCCGCCTGCAACTAGTATTAACTCTTGCGGTATTAACAGTGACAACTATTACTTGAGAATGTCAATCCATAGAAAATAAACGATCGAAAAGTATATATATATATATATATACTTTCTATATATATATATATATATATATATATATATAATCACTCGTTGGTCAAGACAGTGGTTACATTTCTTTCGGGCAAAAGTAGTTTTTACGTAAAGTAATCTTTGATTAGATGTGGTCTCTTTTCGTATGTTTTTACCTTCTCTCGCTTTATATAGTATGAACTATATAGAATACTTACCATATATTATATTAATAATATAACAATATAACAAACATAAGACTGGGTAGTATAGGACTCTCAATACCACTAAAAACCTAATAATCTCCTAAAACACATACTTGGGTCATGTGTGGTATGTCATCATATCAACATCTTAAGTAGATAAATGCTGACCTTAATATTTTCTACAAAACAGCAGGTCTTTCTGGTTCGTCTTAACGATATTTTATTAGACAAAATTAACCACCTTAAGATATACAGATATATAAGCTTAAAGAGTGAAGTAGATATTCAGTAACTCTATTTTAGTTTAATTGTTCAATAACTTTTGTATACGCAACAAATAAGTCATTGGTTTTGTTTTGCTTTTTGAACTACATCGAGTAATATATATATATATATATATATACGTTTTTTTTTATCTAAATACCCGCTCGTTAGCCACTCAGGTGCCTTTGCAGATTATTGTTTATTAAACAACATCAAAAAAAACTGCAAAAACCGACCGGCGGACATACCGGAGAAGGCTTTGATCAACTTTTGCATCATTAATGACTTCTACTCACAAGGAGGAACAATATTCTGGACTTGCTTATTACATCTGAGAGGAAGCTCGTCACCGAACCAGCAGTCGTAGCCCCCCCTATCATCGAGCTCTCAGTTTCTCGTTTCTAGAGTCGGGTGGCGAGTTCAACTTTTGCAAGGCTGATTACGAGTAAATCAGCACAAATATTGTGAGAGCGAAAATAGACAACATTATTTGAATGATCTCAGGGAAAGTTGAGTCTTTTCGTGATCTTAGTGTGATTGTGACTCCTAAACAAGGTTTTCAGATGTTTCATTTTTAAAAATTCCTGATTTCTATATGAATTTGTACACAAGTCTAGTCTTACCCAAATTCCTTTACTGCAGCCAGGTTTTTCTTCCTTATATGGTAAAAGATGTAAGTGCCGTTGAGATGGTACATACCAAATTGATCAGACGAAAATGTAAGATTTATCATGAAAGCGTATCTCTTTTGCCAATACAAAGGTTACAAAAACGAGGTGACCTATAGCTGTATAAAAAGTTGTATTGTATCGGAACTGACAGACCATGTTTAAATATGTAGCTAATGGACTACGAAATGGAGTAAATGTTAGATCACTGGAGGTTGCGTATTCGGTGAAGATAAATAACACATTTTCCTAAAGAGTTCCACAAAGAATCGATGTATGGTGTAATTAGATTCGGCTGTGAAATATTTTGTTTAAAAACCGTTATGTTTTTTTACCTTTTTGACTCGACTAATGCCGTCGTATAGACTGGAATTCGTGTGTACTACAAAATACCTTAAATATTACTGTGCAAAACATATAAATTCGCAAAAACGCCAAGATAAAATAAGGGTGACTTACCATGGCAAAGTTGTCGGAGTGGAGCATGAACCGATCTAGTGGTGACAACACCTGATCTCGAATAGCCGAGATAAGACCGTCGAGCATAGTCCTCTCGTACCGAACACGGTAGACACCGCTTGCTCCAAAGTTTACCTAAGAACGTGACAACAAATCACAATTAGGATCAGAAAAGACAAGAATATAATAGATTATCTATTTAATGGTCCGGCAAGTACAAGAAAACGGACAAATTTAATTACGTCCAACATATCGAGGCCCGCAAAGAACAACATTGGCAATATTGTAATATATTGTATAATACTGGAAATAAGCTCGCAGGTGTGTCATGCGATCTTGGCATACGTACTTGACAACGGCCTTCTGGTCCCTAGGCACAGTTTTGCCTGGATTAACATGGATTACATTAGACGTTTTACCCTCGCGGTTGCAACCGCAGCGTCCTATGTGACGTTTTAACTTTAAATTCTCATGTGAGGTATCTTTCTCTTATTGGCGAAATCACAACTTTAAATCACGACCGGAGATTTTAACGTTGCCGCCAACACCTGGGGTTCAGCCGAGACCTGCCGGAGAGAACTCGCGGTCCTCAAATGGATGGCGGCAGAGGATCTTATGGTTCTTAGCAGTGGTCCTCCCACCTTCAACAGAGGTGGACACACCTCTTGCATCAACCTGACAACAACGCGCCGAGCAGACACCCACTGCATCTTAAATTAGATAGTATGACAGGACGAAGAATCTCTCAGCCTTCATAACCGGACAATCCACTCGGAAGGAAGGACAACCTTTAATATTACTGCAGAGGTTGCTTGGCTATGGAACATAGCTTAAGACGACGTGCTAGGAAAAACGGACCGCAGCACGCCCGTTCTTTAATACTACTTCATGCCTCGGAGGCAGCCGCCTTGCTTGCGCTGACGACCTCATGCTCACCGTTTATGCCCGGACAACGGAGTTGCTGGAGAGGTGCGCTAACGAGGCGATCACGTCGCCAACTAGATGCGGAAAGCGGGGCTTGCATTAAGCTCGACCAAAAGCGAGACAATTCTTTTGTGGGCCGGAGGAATTGCCCCGCTCTTCACCTGCGTCTCAACAATGAAGAGGTCAGCACCGTTAATAGGCTAAACTACCTTGAAGTATTCTTTAATCGGGGTCTCTGAGGCACCTCTCACTTGCGCCGGACAACGGCGAAAGCCCTTAAAACTGCTAATGCCTTCGTAGGTCTTTCGGTCTCGGCATTCCAAGCGACGCATCATAATGTTGGCGGCCGAGTCGGTTCCCATATGTGAGGCTTCGGTCTGGCTCTCTGACAGTTTAACAACCGCAACGTCTGTACCGGCTCAACGAGTCGAAACCCTTAGGGATCAGGACGTACCGGACGTGGAGCACAGTCGTGGCGCTTCTACTCGCCGGAGCAATTTCCTGGTTTCTGAGGAGGATGCTCCAAGCGCCAGTCTCCGGAAACGTATACCAACTATTAAAATTGGCTAAATCGGCTCGGAGAAGAACTAATCTTCCACACTACTCAGGTACTAACGAGCCACAGAAAATTCGCCCCTAGTGGAAAAAAGCCCTAGTGGAAAAACGACGAAGACTTTTTAAAGACACACTAATGTTCACATATATGGCAAATAAACGCCGCACAAGGCGCACCCCTCAGGCCTCCGGAAAATAAGCTAGCCGTGAGTAGTCTCGCATCCGCCCTCCATTGTTTGCATAGGTAGCTCCCGGTCAGTGGAGGATGGAGAGATGCCAGTGTGTGCAAACCGCATTTCCAGTTGCTTCTCTAGATCAAAAATTGCTCAATAAAACTAAAGTAGTTTGTAAATTACGAACAAAATACATGTTGCGTGCCACCTTGTCCCCTTAAATAAAAAAACAAACATTTAGTCATTACATAGTTTATGTAGTCATTCTATGTTCTCAATTTAACACTACCTCTACCCATATATGCATACGAATATTTCTAATAAATAAGGATAACTTCTACTGCAATCAGTTATGCTTCAGTGTAAAACAATGATGCGCCTTGATGAGCAGTAGTACATCGTCAATCATCTAGTCTTTTTGACATGCACTTTACATTCGACTTACGTTGATCCAGCTCGCTTTTGCTCCATCGGCAATCTCGAACTCTTGTTGAGCAGAGTCGAGTAGCACGCTCATTGACTTCAGACCTTCTGCTCCGATGACAAGAGGGACCTACGCAACGGTAACACAAGTCGCAACTGTCAGAACATTTATTCAAACATCATACCGCAGTGGGAAACCCAGACCGGCCACTCCCAAATTGGTTTTCATGGTTCCCAATTTAAACAAGGCGAATGCCGGAGCTGACTAAAAATCGACCATGATCGAAAAAAACGGGAAGCACAGATGTCTCAATAAAAAGAGATGGTGCATTACCATCCAACCCCCATTAACAAAAAAGAAGTTAAGTTGAATAACAAACTTTCATCATTTATTTATTTCACCATATGTATGGTATGTATATATATATAGATCATTGTAATAAAACACATGTTTATAGATAAGTAATAAAATATCATCGAGCTAACTGCGTAAAAGAAATAGCTCTCTGACAGGTATCGAGATGGTAGATAAAGCACGGCTGGTTACATAAACGGCACAAACAGCCGACATCAGGATCGTGGAAGCCTCTTCGATGGCAGAGTTATAGTGAAACCCGTGAAGTGAACGGTCACGAGATGTCGGTTGGGTTGTAGTGGTCTCTGCCAGTTCTGTGTGACCATTGCTGGCGAATTAAAGAAGCTTCCGGGAACTGCTCGAACTTTCTTCATAAAATTTTCTCTAAACTGAATAAGCGCAGCGGTTTCTAGTTACTAGATCTTCTATAAGTGGTTAAGTAGAAGTCATAAGGTAAACTAGGCGGGTTTTCGCATTTCGTGGCAACCCAATGGCTAGCTTGAAAAACGTAGGCTTAACCTTATCTAGTTTTTCTAGCTGTGCCGTAGGCCGCCACCGAAGCAACTTTCAGGTCAAAAAGTGCTTTTAGTAAGGATAATTGTTGGGGCTTTTCTAGACATCGCGACTAGACTTTTTCTGGTTCGTTCGGCGATGTGTTGTCCAAAGGTTGTGCCCTTCATCGAAAAGTTAACCCCAAGGTAACAGAAGGTGTTAACGAACTCGACTGCACCAGTCAGATCAAGCGATCGGACCGAGCAAGCGGTCCCCCAGGTCTAAATTTGATAGCTTTTGTTTTCTCGGCGTTAATCTGAAGGCCGTTATTCTCGCAGTACCCCTCCAGGGTGCGTATGCTTCGCTGCAACTTCAACTTGTCACGACTGTACATGACGATATCGTCAGCATATAGTATGATGCCGACCGTATCGTGTTCTTTGTGAATTATTGGCGGCAGATCGCTGAGAAGGGTAGAAAAAAGCAGTGGACTAAGATTATCACCTTGAGCATACCCTGTGGTCTGGATAACGGGCTCATGCTCACAGATCGAATCGTCAAGGATTATCGGGTTTGCTTGAAGAGTGCTGGCGATTAGGGTTAGTGTTTTGGGGCCAACACCTGCATTGGCGAGCTTCTGGAGTACAACATTTCGCGGAGCAGTGTCAAAAGCGGCCTTCAGATCGACAAATAAGGCATATAGAAACCTTCCCCTTGATTTATGAAGTTCCAGGCTTCTTTTCACTTCGGATAATACCTTCGTGCATGCTGTTATGACCGACTTTCCTTGATGGAATCCATGCTGTTCTTGTGGTATTATGTTACGGCGATGAAAGAATATAGAAAGGCGTTTTGTGAGCACTGATGACAAAATCTTATAAATACAACTCTTCTTGGCAATGCCCCTCCAGGATCGGACATCAGTAGGATCACCCTTTTCTTTTGGGATGACCTTAAGGATGCACTCCCGCCATGCTTCTGGGACATAGCCCTCCTCTAAACATCTATTGAATATTGCAAGGAGAATAGGCCAAATATAAGGGGTGTCTTTGAGATGTTCGTTTCGGACAAGGTCGGGGCCGAAAGCTTTATTCCTTTTTGCTTGGCCAATAGCCTCTAGAATCTCGCTGTAGCTGACGGGTGCTTCTAGAGAAGCTACTAGAGCCTTCTAAAATTCCTCGTCAGGTTCTGCTGCAACTGGGATTTCCCGGGGCACTGTATTGGTAGAGGCAAGCATGCCCTCGAAATGTTCACGAAGCACATCTCCAGGAATTGTGCAACTGCGGCACACTTGCGCTATCTGAGCGGCGAGGTAGGGTCGTTCCTGTGCTTCCATCACTAATCGTTGTTCCTATTTTATGAAGAAATCTTCCTTTTTTGTTGACGTAAGGGACCGAAATTTTTTGCGCAAGTCTAAGTAAGCGTTCCGAGTTGACCGATCTGTCCTCGATGCTGATAGCAGACTTAGCAAATGTTGGTGAAGTTCATAACATTCCCGATCAAACCATGCGGCCGATTTCCGTTGGAAATTCTGCGATTTGCTGGCTGACTCCACCACTACCGTTGAAACGAAGTCGACGACATAAGATAGCGGCTTGGACTTAATGGATTGAGGATCCCACTTTGCGAGGCTCTCCAGGAGCAACTTAATATTGATCTTCTTAGAGACACCTTGCCTGCTAGAAGTTGTAGCTGGCGTAGTCAACGAAACATCAATAGAGACGGGCACGCGTGTCTTTAGACCTGTAACCGTCAGATATGCATAGCCTTTGAATACCACATTATCTTTCGAAAATGAAGTCGCAAATATGTCAATTGTCGACGTCCCGGGATGAGCTTGCGAGCTGTTGGGTGTTGGTCCACGCGAGTCCACAAAGAAGGTGGGAGTTAATAAATAACAAACTTTCACATATCATGACAAGACATTTTCTATTACGTTATATTCTATATATAATATGTATGAAGAAAATAACAGCTTTCTGTATCCTGTGTTGGACAACCCACCAGCTACTAAAACACTCCGACTAAGGCTGAAAATGCCGCGTAGTGGGGAGCTAAAGTCAAACAGGCCAGGGGTTTGGACGTATTAATTGGCTTGCATCTTTAGTCTGCATGTGACAGTCGCCGCATTTGCACCAGGTACATAGTGCATAGTTATCACTACCGGGCATGTTCAGACGCCGCTTTTTGAATGGTATACTATATACGTTGTATATATACGTTGTGCACCTGCCGGTTCTGCCTGCAGCGGTGTGCCAAGTACTACGCAGTGGAATGCACCGCATTGAAACATTCATCGTTGCATTGCTTCTCTTGCCAGAAGAATGGAAAGGATAAATAATTATGAGGAGAACCTTATACAGAAGTGTACATTATAGCCAATTTCAGCGAAATAAACAAAAATGACATAATCTGTCTAGATATTAGTCTATCGAGTTCAACAAACTGTACACTGATGCCTTGAGTAGTGGCGTGTGTCAAATTGATTCGGACAATAAATGCATGTAAATTCAAAGAAAGCCCAAATTTTCTCTTGTTATACCTTCCACAGCGATGGAGTAGCTTTGTGTGACGCCTTGCTGGCCGATGAATAAAACTTCTCCTGCTTCACCTCCAGAATGCAGTTTGGTCCCGACTCACGGCGTTTAACCTTTATACCGGCAAGTCAGGCGAAATCCGACAATTCTATCAGTAAGCTGAATACTTGAAGAGAAAATTGAATATATGACCACGCAGGGTCAGTGTACACTTAGTGACAGAAAATATGTCTATATGCTATTAGTACAAGCAACTGTAGTCAGAGCCATATATGCCTGTGATCAATTAATTTCCTTTAATTTCCAAATACTACCAAGTTGATTGTCAGTATATATATATTAGGTCGTTTCGTGTCTTTGCAAGCACTACTAAGTCGTCGGCATAAACTCGCTTTTACATCTCTGAGGGCGTCCGCTAACCCAGCTATATGCAGTATAAAGAGGAACGGGCTCGCGGAGTCACCCTGAACGACTCCAGTTTTCTGTGCTACAATTTAAAAAATAATAACTCATCAGCCACTACTAACACGTGCAGGTTGTGTTACCTACGGAAACAACAACAGTATAATATTATATCAATGTACTCGCGTAAAAATCAGTTAAAGACTAACTGCTCGACACATTGACATGTATGGCTGAATTGATTTATTATTCCCTTGGCATGAATACTTGAATAAACATGTTACGCTTTTATATAAGTTGCGCTTATAGCGGCAGCATAAGCAGACATGTTGAGATATCTAAGGTTTCCCCAATAGTCTTGTTATAGTCAACTTGTGGCAGCATGGTCGATAACTCTCAGGCGTATGGTGTATCACCTATTCTTAATAAATACCGCTCAAAGAAAATTCAATCAACAACAGAGATTGAACCAACGGCACTCCGGCAGTTGACAGCCATGGCTAGCGCAGTAGTGCCCTATACCACGCCGCCACATGTAAACACATAGTAGATCTAGAAGCACAGGCAAGACTAGCAATACCGACCGATATGAGTGGAAAACCCATTTCCTTCACCCAAGGCGACATGATTTCAGCGACGGGTTGTCCAGATTCTTCGCCAAGTGCTACCCACAAGTCCTCAGTGACAGTGTTGGCATAGGCATGGCGTGAAAGGTACCTCGTTATGCCCTTCCGGAAATTCTGTAAACACATAAGCACACATATATTTATATATAACCAATAACACGTTCTCTATATTAAAAACAGGAAAATCAGATAATAGTAATTTTTGTATATCAAAGTTAACCTTAAAAATACATAGTAGTTAATTATAACAAATTAATTCAACAAAACATTATAGTTACCCACATAAACGCGTTTAAACATTAGGTCTCACCTTAGCCTTTTTATACAAATGAAATCATTCCAGAGGCATCGTATATATGTATAAACTTTTTCAATATATATATATATAAGACACGGGCGATAGCCTTTTCTGCAAAATGCCCTGAATGGTTACAATTGTTTGAGTTTGTGTAATTATAGAAATTTCAATCTCAATGAAGAATTACTAAATTTAAATAAACTGGCCGTCCGGAGAAGATGGGTCCGTGAAGAGCAATATATGCAATTATAAAGCTCGTAAAACCAAATCTTTTCTCCAATGGAACATGTTCTCTGAGAAGTCTTGTTTCGGAGTGACAGTGAAGTTACTATAATTTGTGATACTGGTGTTTTTGCACGACATAAGAGCACAAAATGTGCAATTGCGAGACAACCAGTTCTCCTATACAGAAACTAAGCACACCGTCGTGTCCATAAGAAAAGTATGCTAAATAATATAAGCGACATGGTCGTTTAGAACATAATTCGCAAAAATTAAGTTATATATTTCTCAAATCTTTATAATATATCAAGCACCTTAGCACTTTTCAATTTTACCACGCTAAAAGCCAGCGTACATATTAATGAAAGATTATGTATATTTGATAAGTGCATCATTCACGGCGATGCGGAACAATATTTGCCTCTTACCAAAAAAACAGCGATAAGAGGCAAATATTGTTCTGCATTGCCGTAGATGATGAAGCTTTTATGATAAATGCAAGCGGAAATGCATAAGACAATTATATATCTAACTACATCGTTTCCGTTAGTGCAGAACCAAAGTTATCTCTCACTAACGGCAACAGTCAGAGTTCTCATGCTGAAACGAAACCCAATTCCGGGTTCAAAAATCCCCAGAAACGGCTACGTTATCTCAAGCACCCTGGGCCGTTGTGACAGACATGTATATACACTACACATGGTGCATGGCTATTACCGACATGCTCCAGCGCTCTCGTTTGTCTGCAGAGATTGATGGGCAGCAATGTATATCAGGCCTTCACTGACAAAACTAAAATATTTAAACTGATCAGGTATGCATTTAATTATGCCGTTTGAAAGTGCACTAATAAATATGAAAATAGAAACATCTTTGAAATTAATCTATCAAGGGAAAGAATAAGTCGTGTTTTCCTGCAAAAGATATTTTCTCTAGATTGAAAAGTCACTACGTTGTACAAACCTCATCACCGAGGTAGCTGTGAAGCATGTTGATGATGGAGGCTCCCTTTTCATACGACACTTCATCAAAAATTTCCTCCACCTCGGCCGGATGGTAAACCTTGACCTCAACCGGATGTGAACTATCTAACGCATCCAACTGCAATGTCAAAATGGTTATGGTCAATGAAGAAAGCCATCATAGGAAGAAAAAAATACAAAAAACTATAGATTTCATTTTCGAAAGCCAACTGTCTCAGAACCGCCAGTTGTTCTGCTCCTATTTATTTTAAGACATATATAGAGAACAAATAGTCGACATATTAAGGCAAAACGTCAGTGGTACGGATTAACATTTGCTTACCTGAAGCGCAGTGTGAAGCATATCAGCGACAAACTGCGTACGAAAATCGTATTCGGGAGCAAAATCAGTCGTTGATCGGGTAGCCATGAAGGTGGCAAACCCTTCGTTCAACCATAAGTAGGTCCACCACTCCTGAAAGTAACACAGTAAGTAACAATGATTTATATCTATCGCTTACCAAGACTAAAGTTGACCAACATCTAAGATACGCCATAGTTTTGGGCAAACAACGCAAGTCCAAACGGAATTAAAAATTCAGTCGGAATTAAAAAATCTACGTTTTTCATCTAGGTATATTTAGAACGAATTTGTGAATTAATCCTACACAGCGAATGACAATATCATATCCACAATAACGATCAGAATGCATCGAAAACAAGCAACGAGCAGGATCAAATAGGGCAAAAACGAGCATAGTTTAGATAGCTCTAGTTCATAGAGCCCGTCAAGTGTATGACATCTGCACCCGGCCGTAGGTGAGTAGGCTACTCACCATGGTTACGAGGTTGCCGAACCACATGTGCGCCAGCTCGTGAGCGATAACTTTCGTAATCTTCTTTTTAAGCTGCACAGGCGTCTGAACGGGATCCACCAGAAGGCAAGATTCGCTGCAAAATCAAATAGTGACGTCACGTAGCGTGCGTCAGCATTGTTTCCTGCTACCTATCAAAGGTTATACTGTGCTTAACTTACTCATAAGATCCACATAAATCTAAGCGCAAAAAGCAATCGACTTGGTAGGTGGCTTTTCTGGACTTACGCAAAGCAGCTATAAACTCTTTGCATCTCTACATATTTTATAATAATACATTAGCGACGTGATGGCTCAAAGCTAGGGTTGTACTTTATTGAACTTAATTATATTATCATTAACGAACTGCATTAAGACACCATTGCATTAATTTATCTCCTCCAACGGTTGCGACTAGTGCGGTGAACTACTAGCACTCTTAATCGCTTTAGATACGTGGGGCCATATGGCACGTATCCCATAAGCAGTGGGCGGTGCAATCTTTAAATTTATTGCCGCTTGTGCTGCTTCTACGACACAAGGGATAATCTTATGATCGATTGGATAAGGCAATCACTACTTTTTGCCGCATATGACTTTTCCGCCAACGCTGTTTGCATCCTGCTCTCTGCCGGGGCGTTAGGTACTTTAATCCAGTTCTTTACTACAAACGACAGCTTCTTTTCGAGAAGTTTTCGGACGCGTGTACTTTGGCTACATGTGCGCAGGGATACTTGGGGAATCCGTCTACTTCTACATTATGCTCCGTAACGATTCATTCAGCGTGTCCCTGCGGTGCAATCTATGTGGGTAGGAGCCCCAGGTGGCTCTGTGCCCACCATTGCAAAAGCAGCCTTACAGACCCTTCTTAAATGCCTTTGCGACCTTCGGGGTGATGATGGTGACAGCGTTAATGACAACACTCAGACACAGCACATTATCATCAAATACTATATATATAGATTATTTGATACTTAACTATTATTTGTTTTGCTTATCTACATATATTATGGTTTTGTTATTCATTGGCTTGTTTAAACATTGCATGAAAATGTTATTTAGCTAGTTAGAAAAACACTGAAGCTATGCATATATTGAATGTATGCTATGTAAAATTCGGTGATGCTACCGACAATATAATGTACGATCCAATCAATGGATAATCAAAGTATTATATATATATCACTTACCGGAAGGTGATGAGACCCCAGTTTTCCATCGCACCCGCACTCGCCTCGGGAATTGCAATCAGGTCAGATTTACTTAGCGGGTATGGAATCTACGCATAAAACAGTTTATAAGTGTTCAATGTATTAGTGTATTATTATTACGTTCATAAGTCCCTCAAATTGTATTATCGCTCCTAATATAGCATAATGGGGGGTTGGGTGGTAATTAATATCTTCTCCCCGTTTTTGTCCGATTATAATCCACTTCGGTATTTATCTTGTCTAAATTGGAAACCATAAAAACCAATGTAAGAGTGGCAGGTCCAGGTCTTGAAACAACGACCTCCCGAATGCAAAGCACTGACTTTGCCACTAAGCCGCCTTGCTCGGTAAATTATTTTCGTCCCTAGATTGAGACGATAAAATTGCTTATAGTACCTTGCAGATCTAACTAAGTCTAAAACATTTGATTAAAGTTAATGATCAACATATTTTAAGAAAAACGTTCTCTGAAAAATTTGTATCTGCAGTTACTTTGTTGGAGTCAAGCATTCCAGTGGTTGGCTTATTGCCCTGCATCAGAAATGGTTAGAAATATCGAATTAAATACAACAAATATTCTAGAGCCAAGTATGTAGTCAAGTAAATAAAAGCCAAAAAACGTAGCTACTTGGGGAGTACTTTAGTTACGCATAATACGCAAGTACCTTTTCGCAAGTGTTTACTTCGTTTGAAGTAAACTTGACTGTAGAGGTAGAGACTGAAGAGTGAAACAAAGCAGCGCTAAACGAGTGAAATTGAGCTACTGCACACCGAAGCACCGTACTGTAACGTCATTATTTATTGCAAACCATTATTAGCAAAATATGCATTAATCACCATTTGGTTTACAGCTTTCCTACATCATTTTCGCCGGCAGTATCGATCTTGTTAGAGGTAATACAGATCACACGATCATTCATACATCTTACATTTACACTGGGTCCTTAGTTCGTGACAGCTATTTCGTGTACGTAACTTCGTATATAATCAATGTATTGCAAACCCGGCAACAAAGTTCCTGCTTTCGCAAAATGGACCCTCTAGTAGTTAGTGGTCATCGCTCTAGTCTCATAAAAACGCCAATTAATACCGGCAAACTTATATTGCTACTCAGCAGGATGACTGTCGAATACCTCCGTTCTCAGTAAGGTATAAGTAATTTTGAGGTCCCCCACTGGTGTCGAGGCCAACACATAAACAAGCCCAAAGGACTTTTTTTTTAAAAATTGGCAAAGTCCCCCTATCTAACCGCAGTTAAACATGCGGGATGATAGACAGGATAGAGCTGAGTGACGGTGAACGGCAGAAACGTCTCTCCCACGGCTTCGAAGTAATGTCAAAGTAATACCGAGCCTGGGAGGGTGGGGAGGAGGCCGGGTTTAGTGAGTATGTGAGTCTCTCACTAGTCACGCAGGCTGCTTGTGAAGCATGTGCATCATGCATTCCCGAAACTTCCCGTATAAAAAAAAACAAGGTAATGCAAGCAGGTGAGATCGACTCTGGGAGTCTCTGAGAAGAATAACGATATGAATTATAGCTGGATAACCAACGACGTCTAACCTTGAAGTAGTCCTCGTAGAAGTCAAGCGCTTTGACGGCCATATTAAGCGCAAACTCGCCCGATTCTTTTTTCCCGACTGGAGTGTAGACCCGAACGCGAATCGAGCGCGATGTCTTCGCTTCCACATAATCGAAGTTGCCTACAACGACTGCGAGAAAAAACGACCGTATATATATATATATATATATATATATATATATATATACGCCAATGCAAATCTAAGAAGATAGAGTGAAGCAAGAAAAAAGCAAACGGAGGGAATAGATGAAAAGGGTGAAGATCTTGAGCAAAATACGTACAGCAAAGCAGGTAGGTGCTCATTTTGGGAGTCGGCTCAAAGCGGGTCATCTGCCAACCAGCATCGGCATCCTTCTCTTCGACGGGCATCATATTGGAGAGGGCCAGCAAACCTTTCTTAGTGATCATCGTCACCTCGAAAACCGACTTCATCGCCGGCTCATCCCAGCATGGAAATGCGTGACGCGCGCTCACGGCCTAGTAGGCACCACAGAACACATAGACACTGAGTTATTGGTTGTCTAATAATATAGCAGTAAAACAGTTGTTCCTGTTCTATATATATTAACGGGTAGTTTGAATATACCGGGATATAGTCAAGCTACTCGTAAAGATAACTGAGTTTTTTTTTCTCAAACAAAATTAACATATACATATAAACGGACTTTCGAAGTGCATATTTGATGGTCCCTGAGGCGTCTTAGCTAATTTTTTTTCTTTACGTACTCCAAAAGTCACTTTTTCAGATTAAATAGCGTTCAGCATGCCTTACAAAGAACGCAGCATGCCTTACAAAGAATGCAACATGCCTTACAAATTATGCAGAATATTCATCATTGAATCACATTGCCGGAATCCGATGTGAGTATAAATATATGCTAAACGCCTATGGCAGAGAGTGTCGAAGTCAAGGTCTGTACGAAATTCTCAATCACAAGAGCATTACTATCAGCCGGATAATATCTCTATAATTATGCACGCAGTTTAGACTTATTGATTTTGGAATTTCTGGCCTTGGGAAAGAAAGACCACACGCGACAACTAGTGAGAGCGTTTACTTAACTTAAATGTTTACGACCACTTCACAAAAGCAATACGTTTGTGTGCCATGTGCTTAATTATCAATATAGTTGTTTCATACCTGTGTTTGATGAAATCCTACCCGGACTCCAACTAAAGGCCAGAACTACGACTGTGGAAAATAATTGCATCAGCAAGTTTCATACTACATGACAAGCTACTAGGTTTGCGGAAACACTTTTCGTAGAATTGCCACATTAACACACACTCGGCTGACTAGTGAAGAGCCTGATTCTAAATTGTATTTTTAGTGTGTTTGATAGCCAACCTCAAACTGGGTAGAAGCAAAGTAGACATCTTCACCCTGAGTATTTTTCGTTTTGCACCGGTAAAAGCCAGAAAGGTTATCGCGCAGGTGACCGGAAAAGGAGTAGTGAATAGTAGCGGCACCTGAAAAGCAGTCAATCCAAGTAAAGATACGCACGCATCAATAACCACATTCTACTGGGGTGTGGTGGAAGTTATAGACAGTCAACACTCTGGTCTGAAAATCATTAGCGGACCACTATTTTAAATTAAAATATATGTTACAACCATTTTCAATCACTACATTCGTTTAACTTCTGTAAAGGTGCTCCTGTATTTTTCGTCGTTGGTGCATGTTTTCTAGTTTTATTTGCGCTCATCCTGGAGCATAGCGGAAATGAGATCGTCACCGCCGTACTCGAGGACTCTAATGCTGCAACCAGACATTCTGTTTGTGCGTCTTCTAATGCTGGACAGAGGAAGATATTGTGTATAACGTCATCAACCTCACCGCTTTTCTACATGGCACATTTCGAATACGACGCTTTCTCTATGCAGGTATCTCTGGTGCCGTCAATACTGTGTCAGGTGATGCTTCCGTGCTTTTAGGTCAACCACTTCGCTAGATTAAGGCGATTCGGCGGGTCCACGTTCTTCGGACGTCCATAGCGGTCGATTTATCTTGCTAAGCTAGATGTTAGCTTGCTACTACTACTAGGTTACTACAGCTTCTGCCAGTACTTAATCACTGGCCATGCGCTCGGCAGCAGGGAGGAAGAAGGCAAAGTTATCCAAACGACATAGTCATTCCTAGAAAGATCCAGAATGGCTACCGGATGAAAGGCGGCAATTTGAACCATCGTCGAAACACTCTCTCCGTCGAAGGGACCCGGTAAATCCGACAAACAAAAACACGGCTGGACCCGAAGAGTTTCCCTCTTCAAACCAGATTGCGACTGTATAGGTACCTATGAACTCCATGCCAGTTTTATTACTTCTTCAAATATTATATATCTTCATATTGTATTAAAGGTATGGTAAAAATCCTATTTAACTTGGACTATTGTGGGACCTTCTGCTGCTAAAAAAGGCACGTGCCTAAATGCAATGGCTCTAGTTAGGGGCACCGCAGATCAATTGGGCTGTTGGAATGCTCAGCTCTTTCAGTAAGCGCTCTGAAGTTCTGAATCGGGGATTGCGTGACCAAGCATTCATCCATCTTGTAGGTGCCACGGTCGCAGACCGTCCAAGTCCACTCCGCTTGCTAACTAGAAAATCGAACAGCCTTGAGATGTAGCATTGCTTTGACTTTAACGACGCTCAGAATCTCAGTTTGTTGAAGAACTCGCAGAAGAATAGTCCTGGCAGCAGGGAGCTGGCGAATGTTTGCTTTGCAACTCGGACTCCTTATGAAAATCATGCAGCCATTGTGTCTGAAGACATCAATGCTCTAGCAACTGAGCTGCTTATTACCATTAGTATTATTTTATAGTTATCATAATTATCATCATCATCCCCTAGCGGCGTCTTTAGATATGAAAACTACCTTTCGGCACGGTTTTGTCCGTAATGAATTCGATGCGTTGATCATCCTTGTGTTCTTTGATCTCCTTTACAGCGATTGTTTCTGTGCCGCTTCGTACCTCTGCCTTGGTCACGACTAGATCGACGCTGTAGACAACAATGGACGTAGTCGGCTCATGGACCTACGAACGAAAACATCACATAACAGCAGCAGTAAGCAGACCAATGCGATGCAGTCGATGATGTAGTTTAACAGCCAGCCATATAATGAAGCCAGAATAATTATTTTCAATCATGCTGACGTAATGCGCTTACCTCAATTAGGACGACATGGCTATATATCTGTCAGAGCACGCTGAACAACAGTTAGATTCGAATCGTCGACCAACCTAACACCTCTACCTAATGTTCTAGCTATTTATTATCTCTGCGAGTTTCGCTGACGATTTGTCATGCAGAAATCCGACTAGACGATTATATGACGACCTATATAAAGAGCTGTTACAAAAACTGAAAAAGAAAAACGTCATCAATTCTATCAAAGACCTGTCACGAAGCTAACCGATGCGCGTAGTACAGCAGGGAGCCAAATCAAGCATGCTCACCCATGTTGAAGGTAACCCACGAGCGAGTAGGAGATCTGTTGTTGCTAGAGTTTGCCCCGCTACCACCAAGGTGCTTTATTCGTGTTTTTGTGAATCCAACGTTACAGATCTATCGTGGGCAAATAACGTATGACGCCAGTAATAGTAGAGTAGTTCGAGTTGTGCTAGAACTAGATATTCGCAATAGTTGTCAAACTGAGTTGTCAAACTTACCTGCACATCGACTTCGACCGATCCGCCAAATTCGGTCTTGTCGATATCAACCTTAAGGGTGAGCCTGTAGCGTTCCGGCACGACATTGTTGGACAGCCGCGAGAACGATCGCTTGACTGTTGATCCTGTCATTCTGTTTCCACGAAAGTTCTCAAGCTCCACAGACGAATAACGAGCAGCTCTGCAACGTGACGGGTCTACGTTGTGCTATCGCGTTATTGGGAGAGGGGGGTGGTGGAAGGAAACAGTCAGGACACTTGTTCGACTTGTTTGCAGTGGTCTGGGTAAAGATATCCAGAGTACGCCTTTGAATGCTGTTACAGAACGAATGCGGAACGAGAACAAATATATATCAAGAATAATAGAATACTCCGTTTCGTATTTATTTCTCGATACTGGTCTTGCTCGCGTGGGTGGAGCTCACATTCGTTCTCACTACACAGACGGCGGGGTCTGTTTACATAACGATATATATATGTATATATTTAATATATAACATACACTGTTACTAATGCGCGGCCGTACTGAATACGCTGATTCGCACCTAGCCTAACCTACGCGCACACATCTATAACACGGCAAAGCAGCGGGCCGGCTCTGACTCACCCCCTGACGACTCAAGAAGGTTTCTAACATGGCCGCAGCCGCTTAAATACCGTCAGTTGACCGAACCGCCCCTGGCGGCACTCTGCGCTACTACAACGTCTATGCTGCTCTATCCCCCTGATCTGTCGTCTGTTCAAATTGTGTGGCGCGCTCTGTCCGTCAGTGACAGCCGCTGCGATCCGTTCCACTACCGCTTTGCGGTAAGCGCCACTGGCTCGCCCTTACGTGGCACTAAGCGCAGCGGCACGATCGGTAACCTACTGAGGCCTGCCGAGGTCTGCTGAAGACGTGCAGGTAGATGAATTCGCTGCCGATGGTCTTCGCCTGCAGGGAATTAGCGAGAGAGGGAAGTTTGCTGTGAGCCGCTATCTAACAAATATCTAGCCACGACACATTCACCCTTATCGTTACCACAGTGCCATTTGCATGTTCCTTTGGCAACAACGGATTGGCACATCCTACAGGTGGTACAGTAAGCTTGTCGTTCAACCTTTAAAAGCCATGTGGCCACTTGCCGATCGTTTGCCACGAACCTCGGCGGCGGTCCCGGCCCATCGAGCCAGAATTGCAGCACGGCACTGCGTAAAACAGAAAGAAACACGCGAATGACGCGTACTTAAAAAAAGAGTCAGTAGTCTTTGGTGCGAAGCAAGCAGAAGACGTGTGCTGCTTGAGCGAGGCGACAGGATCAGGAAGAAAGAACAGCAGCAGTACAACAACGCCCGCAGGTCTGCCACCCCCACCTTCGGTTCTGCCTTCGATGGGCCGGAAGCACGGAGCCGGAGAAACACGGCAAAGCGACTACGAAAGGATGGCGAAGTTAACGGAGATATTCAAGAAACACAAGGGAGCGGCCGTTGCCGCGACGAATTCGTCCGGTAACGACAACGGTGAGTACATAGCGGCACTGCAATGACTGGTGGTAGGGTGCGAGTTCGACGCTCGGGGTCTGGTGTTGAGCAGCCAGCTCATTGTGGGAGCAACAATGCCACAGGCGCGGGAAAGGCTCCTCCTTTTCCTCAAGGCGGCCTTGCCGGTCGAACAGGCCCTTCCTCACACGTGGAGATGTGCGTAACGAAGGTCAGGTAGATCGCCGGAGGACTCGAGCAGATGAACGAGGTGCGGGAAGACCAGCGGAAACAAGCGAACCAAGGCTGGCGGCATGTCGAGAACACGGAGCGGATGGATGTCAGGCGTGCGGATGGACAAGCCACGAGTACGGGGCCGAAATGTGCCCGGCAAGACGAGTGAGATTTCTTTACAATGCTTTATCTTCTTCACGCTTCCGGCGAGAGAAGTAGTGCAACGATTTATGCTCCAGTGCTGCACATTTCACTGATTTTATTCTATTTGGTACTGCTGTCGGACGTAATCTACAAGGCCAGCAAGGACAAGGGTAAACGAGACGCAGCTTAACGGGTCTTCTTGCGGAATTCCCACATTTTGCTTGATCTCCAATACACCATGCTCACCGTCTACCAGCAGGATGCCCTTATAAAAAAAAAACTTGCATTTACAATCAGGAGAGAGCCCTCCACTCCTTCCTGACATATATAATATATATATATATATATATATCAAACACATAGCAATTAGAGTAAGGCCGCACTGAATATCTCTAACATGCAGCTTGCTCTATTCGCACTGATCTTTGAGGAAGCATATTTATATATGCTCGGCTTTGTCTCACCCCCTGGATCGCTGGTCTACCACGCAGCGTGGAGTGCCGCCCCCGTACGCCGTGAGGCAGGTGGATGGACTCAAAGAGAGACGAAAGAGAAAGAGATGGCAGTGGCCGCTTGTTTAATTGTATTGTTTAATTTGTATATTGTAGGATAGCAGTGTCCGTTAAGCAGCGCGGGCTTAGACAGCGTCGGTTAGCGGAATGCCGAAGCAAGCTAAATACATGGCGCCAATTAGAAGATGCCGCCACCCTACTAGCGAAGACGCGGGAAGTCACTAAATGCGCGGGCAATCTGTGAGTATATAAGGAGGTAGTGCACACAGGTCTGCCACTCCCACCTCCGGTTCTGTAATCCATGAACCGGTCAACAACACCGTCGAGGAAATGGCACCAGGCACGGACCCGGAGGAAGACGGCGAGGTGACTACGTCAGGATGATGACGAAGCTGTTCAACGGAGATGTTCAAGGAACACAAGGGAACAGCCGTTGCCGACGACGAATTCGGCAGCCGTTGCCGGTGAAGACAACGGTGAGTACTTAGCGGCACTGCGGTGACTGGTGGTGAGGTGCAAGCTCGACGTTCGAACCCTGTGTTGAGGAGCCACCTCATTCTGGGCCGACAAGGCCATAGGTGAGAGAAAAGATCCTTCTCGAAGAGGCCTTGCGGGCCGAACTGGACGGCCGCGCTACACGAGGAGAGGTGCGTCACGGATGCCAGATGGATCGCAGGAGGAAACGAGTAGGTGATCGAGGTTCGGGAAGCGAAGGGCCGCCGGAAAGAAGCGGACCAAGGCCGTCGGCAGGGCGAGAACGCAGAGCGGGTGGATCGTGGGCGGATGGAAAAGCCACGAGTACGGGACAGTCGAACAGGCCCTAACAGCCGCGAAGGTGCGTCACGAAGGCCAGTATGGATTGCAGCACGACACGAGTTAGTGAGCGAGGGCCGGCGGAACGAAGCGGACCTAGGCTGGCGGCAGGGCGAGAAAACGGAACGGATGGATGCCAGGCGTGCGGATGGACGAGGCACGAGTAAGGGGCCGAAATGTGCCCGGCAAAACAAGTGAGGAGCCGCAAGTTTGGCAATTTCGGCCGGAAGTGTACGAACGCGGCAGAATGTGCAGGCGATCGGCGTGAAGAAGCGGCCACGCTGGGATCGTTGGGCCAACGGCGAATGCCTGGAGGCGGCGGAGGATGCACATGAGGATGAGCGAGCGCGAGTGGACGAACCGAAGGCGCACGCAGACGGAAGAAGAACGGCAGTCGGAACCAGGTTCGCCCGGCGACTGGGTCAGTATACGGAGGCGAGCCGGAGCCGGGTGCGCCACATGATGAACATGAAACGACAGCGCACTGCTCTGAAGGACGTCCACGGCGGGTTAGACGCGCACCAAGCCATTTACGGGAGTTCGTGAGTAAAGACAGGATAGAATTCAAAACAAGCCTGCGAAGGGGGGAAGAATGTAGGATAGCAGTGTCCGTTAAGCAGCGCGGGCTTAGACAGCGTCGGTTAGCGGAATGCCGAAGCAAGCTAAATACATGGCGCCAATTAGAAGATGCCGCCACCCTACTAGCGAAGACGCGGGAAGTCACTAAATGCGCGGGCAATCTGTGAGTATATAAGGAGGCATGAGAATAAATGAGTTAGTAGTCGTTGGTGCGAGCCAGGCAGAGGACGTGTGTTGTTTGAGCGAAAGACTAGCGAACTCGTAACGGTACCGTCTGGTCGTTAGGGTGGTGGATACTACATATATTTTATTATATAATTTGTATTTTTTAATTAATTATTTTGTTTAACGCAAGTTGCCGTAGGAATTGGTAATTGGAGTGCAAAAGCGTACTCAAGATATGCTTAGAGCACTACTAATATGTAGTTAAAATTAGACGTACGTTTGTACTAGTTACGACCATCCCATCTTCGTCGCCACTAATATGTACTTGAACTGTACACATTGACTTGTTGACTTAGTCTATTGATCTTAGGCTAGGACAGAAAACACGCTCGCTTGCGGTCACCGCATAGTGTGTCACTGCACTATTCTGTGGTGTTGCACTGTACTCTGTGTCAGCTATATTTATTGTCGTTTACAGGTTGTTCTCGAATACGGTACCAAGTAGATGTTTTTATCAAATCGTCTGGACGTTTTTTGTACCTACTAGTCAAAGCAACATCCTTACAGCATACATACCTCAGTGCTTGTGAGTATGTTGTTCTGCTGTTTTATTGTTAAGGAGCATACCGTGTATCTTCGTTTGTATAAATCGATCGTGTTATCCAAAATGTTATACTGTTCACCCGTATGGCATCCATATTTGTGCAAATACATCGGTATGATCAACAGTATCTCAATTTGTGGGACGACTACGACAGCAAATGCCACATATATTCTGTATCTTTTGTTACTGCAACTCCTGACGACACGCGACAATAAGCGTGTATACATAGTTAGTATATTTTCACAATGCAGCACGCTCTATTTCCATGTCAATTGCTAGTCGTACACACTGACTCGTTTTTTTTTCCTATTAATAAGTAACTTTTAAAAGATAACTAAGCAGCAACAACTCTATCTAAGTCTAACCAAATATACGAAGAAATGTACAGCAGGGAAAAATAGTTTGAATCGCTCTTATCTGAGTGAAACTATGCTTCGACGTCAGATCGCACACGAATGGCGAGCTAACTAAGTCGAGGAGCTATCAAACGGGGAACATTTCTCACCTTTCACCATAATTCAGTAAATCACGTCTGTGCGGTTGCCATGTGCGCATGTGCCGATGTTTCGACTAACAACCGAAAGAGTCTAACGCATATCACATAACTGGATGACCGCTGTGTGAACCATTTAACAAATACTCGATGTGTTTGTTGAAAAGCGGCGCATAAAACAGACGAGGAACATTACCGCACGATCTTGTTGGTGCGGGCACCCGGCACATTATACGTATGTGGCACATCCTACGTACTTGGAATCATGGAAAGGGAAATAATCGCAAGCTTAAACCAACAACAACAACACCGCAAACACTATTCTGCTATAATCAGCTGCAATGACTGATCATTCCGTTGTTGTCAAATTAAGTACCATGGCTTTACCGACACATGAAATGTACTTCGTAAATATTCCGTCTATATAATCCTCACAGTTGTGCTGCCTTCTGGTTCTTTATAAAGGAGCACGCGTAGACTACCATAGATATATTCAATTTGGCCAAACTCGTGTGTTCCGATCTGAACGGCTAAGGAAAGTCATAAAAAAAAATGCTATTACGCCAAAAAGACGACTCTCCTCAGGCAATAGCAAATTTGATGCTCATCAATGTCGTACCAAAGTGATAAAGCTGCGTTACGTAATTGCCGAGTAACTATGTTTGTTTGATGTATCAAAAGTGAAGTTATGCATACTTACTGGCACTATGACCTCCTTCAGCAAATAAATCACTCGCCCTCCAGTTTGCGGCAGCCATCACAATAAGCAATGGGACCTGATGTATTTTTCCGGTCTGCGGCATTACAATTACTGTCGCTAACTCTAAGAATATATATTTTTAAGTAGCATAGAATGGATAAAAACAGGCCCTTGTAGACAGCAAACGTTTCTCAATTGGAACTCATTTCTGCCTTAACTGCCGTGAAGTTGCGATAACGGCATAGCACATTAGCATCAATTGGTCTATATGAGAATGCCAGGATCGGGCAGTTAAAACAGCATGCTAGTGGACCAAAACACCAAGATATTGGTTTTACACGTATTCATAGCCAACGCGTATTCACTAAAAATCTTAACAACTTTTGTTAATAATTTCAATTGAAGAGTCAGTACCACTCGGGTCGGGTCGAAATAAGATTGTCGTGTCATCAGCAAAAGCTATTGCCTTTCCCAGGTTATCGCGTTTAATTATTAGAAGTATGAAGTTCAGTAATGCCAGAAACTCAAAGGGACACAGAATGAGATCTACCGGACTGTAGAGAACGTGCAGCGTCAGCATCTGGTTAAACAATTTGTGGTCGAGTTAAGCTCTGTAGCACCAACTTTTTAATGACCTTTGAAATATAATGAACAACTGAGATAGGGCAGTAGCTGGAGGCAAGACATATCCAATTTATCCTTGTATAATGAGATTACGTTGGTAGTTCTCAAACATATAGGAAAATAGCCGTGTTTCAAATATTGCCAAAACAACTACAATACTATAGGAGGCTAACTTTAGCAGTTTTTCCGGAACGTCCATGTCTCCCCTTGACCAGCTACTGAAAGAAGCTCTGCCTTAGCGAGCTTTTTACCACAGGCTTAACTAAAATATTTGCACAATTGTCACGAGTTCGTGTCGTAAAACCGATTTTTATAGATTACCTCTCTAACCAGGAAAATAGGTCATAAAAACCTCGTTTGAGAGCATACGTACACACTTTTAGTCGCTTGTCGATCAATCAACAGCAGACAATGGTTTGCACAATTTCGTAGTGCAGATTTTAACCTGGATGATAAACTTAGCACCAGTCGACCTTTTTGTCGACCCTCTGCTGTAGAGAGGCGGAATGTTTCGAACAAGTTGACTCTTTGTTTCAAAAAGTAATAAACTAATCATTCCGTTTTCTTTTTTTTATTGAATGTTCAATCCGAGACAAAATGACGCTCTACGGGGTTAATTGTGCGCCAAATTCTGCTTTTTACAGCTTAACAACGGCCTGCACGACGACGAGCGGCTTTAAAAAGCACAATTACAAATGCCTCAGCTAAAATAAAAGCACATATGAAGAGGATTAATAAAAACTGAACAACTAGCTGTTAGCTGTCAACCGGGAAAGTAAGGCGTAACTGAATTGTCCGTACGGTAAAAAGCGGAATTTATGCGATCAAAATGTATCTACGTCCCTTGAAAAATCAGCACAGAGGCAGGATCAAATATGCATGCAAAGGTTGCATCGCGTTGATGTACAATCCAGTGCAGACCTATGGAACACCTTGGGATAACTTATAGGACATATAGGATTATATATTGATATAGATATTTTAAGAAGGTTGTTTTTATACATAGACATACGTGGAACAGCCGCCAACGTGAAAGCAGATCAACTGCAATCATGTGTCATACTTTAAGCAAAGTTCGGCGGTTGTCAACTTAGGCTTAAGTTGTAACGACGTTGCTACCAAATGTAACAATGTTACTATGGTGAGCTAACCGGGGATGTAGAACTCAGTACGACGACAACTACATCGTAAAGAGGTTAGTGTTCGAATGAAGAAAAATAAGTGGACGTAGGTCTGTTGCGTAGCACGGCCGAGAAGAGAACTGTGTTTTTGAGTCATTCTCCATCGATTTATTCATTGGTTCGCGAAGCACCGCGGCTACTGGCACCCCAAAGGGTGTCAGACTCCAACAAAAGAGAGAGATACTCACACTCCCGTCGCCCGCGTAGTTACGCGCGGACCACTTGCGGGAGTGCCCGCCAGCCCGAATAGACAGGCCAGCGGCTCCCCCACCCTCCCCCCTATCGAGGTTCGAAATGGAGGTACCACACTACTCCTACTCCACAATTAGACGCGATTACCTCGCGATTTCGCATTACACGCCGGAATATACTCACCCCCCCCCCCCGAAGGGTTGCTCGACCACTCCAGAGCAGGGGTTCCCCACCGCTGCAAAGGGCAGCAGCGGAGCCAGATGGTCCTCTCATTGGGAGGTCTGCTTTCATGTGGCTAACTCGCCCTCATTGTGCCTATTAAGCTAAGGCAGCGGGCGCCCCAGACGGTACCACCGGGTTGCTAAAGCCCGGGGCGTTAACCGTCCGGCCCGAGTTCCATGTGCAGCACACTTCCCCCGTATACTCTTAGTAGCCTTAACAGCCCTCGAATGGGCCACGACAAAATGACAATATGTATTCGTTGCCACTCAATCGATATCGTATGCCTTGCCTCCCGCGCCAACAAAAGTGACCTTGGGAAAGTTACTATTGGGAGTTTACACCGTCTGACCAAGTTTCAAGTGGGCGCGTGAAGGTCCCCGCAGTGCGCGTAACTCGCGCACCAGCGGACTCAAATTAGTCGAAACCTACAACGGTTTGTGTTAGTTTGCTTGTTTCGTATAGGAATACAGGTTAATTAAGATTTGACTTGAGTTGAGCGCCTTGAGTCGACTCTGCCCCGTTGGTTGAGACGTGTCATCGTTAGCCGGTGAACGTTGGGGCCGTTGAGAGTACGTTGAGGTTTGGCGTGCACGCTGTGACCCTTCGACGTGCTCGGTTAGGACTGATTTGAATTGCGCCATGATGCGTATACAGTGTGTGGACCATCGTTGTACTGGCCAGGGGTGGAGCGCTTCGTCACAATACCGCTGTCGACCAGAGATTTTCACAAATGCGTGCGATAGGATCTATGCGAGAAGAATTAAATTTGTTACATATTTCAGATGCCGTGACTAATCTGTCGCACGAATTAAACGCTGAAGTACGTTTCAACTAAATGAACACAATCCATAGATAAATAATTGCAATAATACGAGATACTACGGTGATAATGTATAAAATGTTACTGTAACTTGTACATATGCTTCGCACTAGCCTGTGGCTATATGAAGTTGCAACAAAAATGAGAAACTACAATTAAGTATCAATAAACGTCATATCATATATATCATATATGAGTTTTATTTACCATTCCTTATGGAATATCTCTTGAATCAGATGCGCTCGCTGTGTAGTATGTCATACAGCGTGCTGCTGGCTTCGTATATAGTTGTATATTATTGCTATGGTATAATTATATGTACACTACCAATTTATGGTGAATAAACTTGAAACAAATAATTATATGTATTTTAACAAATATCCTCGTCTGTCGTGCATTCATAATATTAATTGGATTATCACGATGGTTATATTGCTACCTAATTACACAACCAATTTGCTTGTATTTTTTTCGCTCAATTTTGCTGTGAGCAGTTCGGCCGCCCAGTTTTGTTCTTTCACACTTGCGGCTAGTTGTTCTTTTTTAGACGACTTACATACGATATCTTAGCTTGTGCTTCCCTTGCCCAGAGGCTGGAGACTCCGAATTCCCCTTCGATAAATTGTGCTGCACATGTATACCTACATTGCATTGCATGTCGGCCAACTGCACGTTGTATTGTGTCCAATCTATTTATCATGCTTGCGTCTAAACTCACAATAGCGTTAGCGTACGTCACTGTTGGCACAAACATGCTTTTCCAAAGCTCTTTAGCCACCATGATTCTATTGCAACTCCACAAAGCCTTCGTTCTTACAATCTTTTGTCCTTTTTCAGCTCGTTCTCTTCTTATTGCATGCTCAGCGTGAAAAATATCTGGACTGTTTTCTATTATAACCCCCAAGTATTTGTATGCGTTTTTATATTATATTTCCTTTCCCTGAATCTGTAGCGGCATCTCTCTGATATCCCCGGAAAATATTACATTAGCACATTTCTTTTTGTTGAACTCCTGTCCAATATGTTTCGCCGTTTCTCCGCATATTGTTAGCATTTTTTGCATTTGATTAACACCTTCCGCTAAAATCACCATGTCGTCTGCAAACAACAGGACACACGGTCGAAGGGATACTATATCATCACCTCTAGTGTATACCATTTTAAAACCAAGATTCGATTCATACACATGTCGTGCCACCTTCTCAATGTACAGTAAAAACAGTGACACAGAGCAAGGACATCCTTGTCGAAGTCCTTTCCTTAATCTGTAGAAATCAGATGAGAAGATGTAGCTCCTGTCATATGATTCCTTAAACGTACTGACCCATTCCTATCCTAATCCACCTTCTATCATCTTGTTCCAAAGAGTGTTTCTATCGACCGTATCGTAGGCCCGTCGGATATCTAGGAATATTGCAACTAAGTTCTGTTTTCTAGATCTGGCCCAATAGATACTTTCCGTTAGTACGAAAAGACTATGCTCTATTCTCCTGCCTGTTCTAAAACCACTCTGCCATGGTCCTATTAGTTTAATCTCTTCCAGCTCGTCCTGTAGCCTGTCTCTTAGAATGGCAGCAAATATCCTGTACACAACGCTTGTTACCGTTATTGGTCTGCGATTGGACAATTTCGTGTTTTCCGCCCCTGGCTTTGGTATGAAGGCGAGTCTTCCTGTTAACCATTCATGAGGGATTTCCTCTCCAGCAAGAATCTTGTTGAATTCACCCGCCAGGTATTCGTACATTGGCGTGCCAACATTCTTAATCAATTTTAGCGATACCTTATTCTCTCCACACGCAGTTTTGTCGTCTTTTGATCTAATAACCTGTTCGATCTCTTCTTTACTTGTCCTCCAGCCAATATCCGCTCTTTTGACATGTGTTTGTTGATTTTGAAGTTTCACTTTTAACTTGCGATTTGCATACTACTACTACTACGCGCAGGGATGGCGAGGTCTAGTGAAGCAGCGAGTACCGCCGACGTGGCGAAGCATACAGAGCACACTCGGCTCACGGCAGCCGCCGCGACGGAGGCCGCAGCAGCAGCACCACAAGATGAAGACACGCAGACTTCGTTTGCGGCGTCGACTGGTGAGGCCAAGATACGTGTGCGCCGAGGTTTCGGCTGTCCTCTGGACGCTCAGGCATGCCATCAGCCACTGCCAGTCCATTGGCCGAAAGGGCGGCTACTGTGCTGGAGATCTTCGACTTACCTGTACCTGCTACAGGAACTGATCAGAGAGAACATCCATATATATGTACACTGCCAATGCCTCGACTAATCGTCGCATCAACGGCGACGGCGGTTAGTTAGCGCTGCCAAGCTGACCAAATATGGCACTACTGTATCTGTATATGTACAGAACGTCCTACGTTCGACCACTACTAATAAAAAAAATCACGTAGAAAAAAATAACGACGCAAAGTGGGGTCTTTTTGGGGCTGCAAGACAGCTAGCTGTATAGTGACCAACGGTCATTTAACAGCATAGAGTAACGTAATTATGTTAGAGCATTTTGAGCATGTGCCAACTATTGTATATGTATATGTTATTGTAAGTGCTTTGCTCTATTTGTTGCTGTTGTTATCGTTGTCTGGGGGGTTTCGGAAATGTATGGTGCGCATGCGTCATCAGCCATCAGTCTACGTGACTAGCGTGGAACTCCGAATACCTCCCCACCACCTTCAGGCTCGGCATTACGTTGACGTTTCCCCCCCCCCCCCCCTCAGAATGACAAGAGGGTGTATGCGTTCGACGTCCGTGCCACAGGCCTTAAGGCCCATTGCGAGCGTCGAGACATGTTTTGTACTGAATATATGTTAAATAAATATGTATGTTATATTTTAAAAAAATGTTACTTCATAAAGTTTTGCTTTTCGGGCTCGACCCCAAATGCAGAAGCCTATAGCAAAGGCCCGTTGTGTATATGGCGCTCGTAAACGAGTGTTTCCTGGAATAGCATTCTATAACTGCGGTCAAATTATGATTGCATACACACCACCCTGCGGTCAGTCGAGATATGTCATTGATGTCTCGACAAGTGAACAACAAGGAGCGTCAATAAGTAACTGAGTTGTTGCACGTATTATTAACATTCTCCTTTATTCCTCCTTTCTCCTGTTGTAACTTCTCCTTAACATTCTCCTTTTGTAACTTCAGCTACCTTTTTCTGCGAGAGTTTAGTAGTGGAGGTAAGTGGTGTGGTGGAGAGAAAATCTCTTCTAGTTGGCGCATTCTATCGCCAGCCGTCTGGCAAAGCCTCCGATTTCATAAATAGATTAGAAAATATAATTCTTAAGATTAACAGCCAAAATATGCTCTTTCTTGGAGATGCTAATATCGATACTTTTTGCAATGACCAAAACTCTCGTGATCTCTAAGAAATACTGTGCTCATTTAACTTTAACGAGTTCGTCAGTGTGCCGACGCGAGTTGCCGTAGTGGAGAGGAGGGGAGACCGCTCCACCTACAGCGCCAATTGTATTGATCACATATACTCCAATATAAGCCCCGAAGTTGTCATTCAAAGCGGATCAATCACAACAACAATCTCCGACCACCAGGCCACGTTCATCTCACTACCGACCACTCGATCGATCACCAACCTCACACATAAATCGAAATATAACTATGATCAGATAGTGCTAGAGCTCAATCAGACTGATTGGTCCGACGTGTACGCTGTAGATGACATCGATGAAGCATTTGAGTGCTTCAATGCACGAGTAATGACGTCCGTTAACAGCAACAAGCAGGAACTAAGAAGTAAAAGCAGTCTTGGGGTACCTAGGAAAGCCTGGGTCACTCGGGAATTGCTGGCACTGATAAATGAAGAAAATGCGGCATTTAAAGAGTTTAAAGCTAATCCAGACGATGCTGTGAAGCGATTTGTATTTAGGAAGTTAAGGAATAAAGTAACCGCTGTTTTTTAACGGTAGGGTAAATTAAGCCTACACTTTCTTATTAAGAAAGTGTAGGCTTAATTTTAATGGAGAACGGGTACAAAAGAACATTCAAGATAGGAGAAATCCCTGGAATGCCATTAGACCTGTTCTAGGTGGCATACCGGAAAAAAGTGTGTGAAACTCAAAGTAGAAGATACTATGGTGTCCGATGAGACTACAGTGGCAAACGCGTTTAATCAATATTACTCGACGTGTGTGACTGCCGACACGGAATGCTCTGATAGATATGTAATACCTGAGAATTTTCCTCGTGGAGCAACAGAGATCTCATTTCAGCCGGTCCATACTCTAAGGATCGCACATCTTTTACGCAAAACAAAGATATGCTCAGTTGCACCTGAGCAAATTCCATCCCAGGTATTGCGAAGAGCAGCCGAAGTTCTTGCTGACCCCGTATCATATCTGATTAATTTGTCAATTGCGGCCAGTAAATACCCCAAAGCGCTACAATTATATCGCGTCATCCCGCTTCTTAAATCTAGTGACAGATTCGCAAAAGAAAACTACCGTCCAGTCAGCATACCGGCCCCAATTCTCTAAGGTATTTGAGAAATGCGCATTCGAACAACTCAGAGGCCATCTTGAACAACATAATGTACTCAATCGCCGACAGTGTGGATTCCGCCCTAAAATGTCCACCACCGTCCCTGTTATGAGCGTTGTAGATGACGTCCGTCAAAGTCTTGAGAAAAAGAAAACGGTTGCTGCTCTTTTTGTTGACTTGAGAAAGGCGTTTAATACCGTTGACATCAATATTCTGATTACCAAACTAAGAGTTTATGGAGCTGACGAACGTGTTCAATCGTGGGTACGTTCTTTTATGTCAGAGAGACAACAAATTGTACAGATTGGGCAAAAGTTTTCAGATGTCGAGAACATATCAGTTTGAGTGGCTCAGGGAGTATCGGCGGCCCACTGCTGTTTAATATATTTATCAACGATTTATTTGAAGTACCAAAACACGGCCGACTGGCCCTATTTGCTGATGATACCATAGCACTCTTTGTGGGCGATTCCCCACAAGAGGTAGAGCAGATGAATAAAGAAGACCTTAAGCGACTCTCAGATTGGTTTAGAGCCAATGGCTTGTCCGTGAATTGGTCGAAGACCGGCGTTATCCAGTTCTTATCGCCTAGAGGTGTCCTAAGTATGAACCATGAAACATTTAAATGCGGAAACCACACTATAAGCATGATCAATAGGACAAAATTCTTAGGCGTTGTCTTGGATTCGAGATTATCATTTGAAGCTCCTACAGATCACATTCGTAAAAAAGTTGTATGGAGCATCGCTGCCCTGTTCAAGAGCCGTAATATTCTGCCCCGTGACTGTCTACTCGCCATGTACTACGCCTACGTTCATAGTTATCTGACCTACGCAGTTGAAATATTTGGAATGACTTATATGCGTTTTTTATGTCCGTTACACCGCCTGCAAAAAAGAGCCTTGCGCGTAATATTGGGATATCCACCAAGGGAATCCATGCGTTATAAATACGTAGAGATGTCGATTCTGCCGTACCCTCTGCAAATAGAGATGTCTGTCGTAATTGAGATCAAACGAATCTTAATCGGACTTCATCCCAACCTGCTTAATCTGTCCCATTCGACATCCACCATGAACACAAGGGGATCACACACACAACTTCTCATCTTGTCTGCAGCTTCATGTAACCAATCTCGTTTCTCAATATCAAATATCGGTGCCACATATTGGAACAAGCTCCTCCCAGATGTGCGCGCAACCTCTTCTTTGACAATATTCAAACAAAGTGCTAAGCAATACTATTTAGGTGCCTTACTCTAATATAAGCCGAACACGATAATAATATAATCATAATGACAATAAATAAAATTATAAGAAAATATGCATTATAAACACTCCATACTAGCCTTTGATGGCTTTGAGGAGCTGTGAACCTTTGTACAAATGTAAACCACTCATGAGAATAATAAAACCTATCTATCTATTGGAACTACATATATTACAAATTATTATTATATTACAAATATTATTAGGTACACACTTCTGTGCATTTGATGTTGGCCTTCATTGCAATTAAGGCGCACAGATTTGCTTTCTCGTTTCGCCGTGCACCGCAGTCAGGAAGTAGTTGTGGCTCATTGGACGCCTCAAGGTGTTCGAGTTTGATGAAAGCGGCGTTCGCTTGCGGGTGTACGTACTTCGCGTTATCGCGTCCGAGGTAACTGCACCACAAGGCGGCTTGTTGCGAACCACAATTTAAGCCTAGTAGGCACCAAGCAGAGCCTTGTTCGCAAGCGAGCGCCGCTTTTATCAAACTCGAAAACCTTGAGACACACCATAGGCCACTAGTACCTCCTGACTGTAGCGCTAAAGTGACACAGAAGTAGTGAGACTAGTAAAATCCTTCAGCAGCGCTTTATCAAGTTGGGATGTATTTACTGAAAGGTATATCAAGTGGGGATCTAGCAAAGTTTTAAAATTTCTATGTGAGAACACTGTTATAATCCTGGGTTCACCTAACCTGGGTCATAAACCGTACACAAGCCTCATCACCTGCGGCGAGTCTCGAGAACAAATCACTTTAAAAGGCAGCCGTGGGATATCTCGCCTGCCTTCTTGGAGATTCCCACCCCCAGTACGTATCGCTTTCGCTTGGTTACCTCACTCTTACTTAATCAGGTATTCGACAGCGGCAAATGAGGGACTATTCTTACGTAGAACTGGTTCTCATTAGCCCCCAAACTTAAAACTATGTGTGACTAAGCACCTACAATTACAGAAAAGCGAAGGCACATGTGAGCATTTAATTACCGCAGCTGCGATGGTGACCTTCCTAACCCTTCCCTTGTTATATGTTCAAAAACTGATACCGCTTATTGAAAGGTGATCCCTAGGCATGTACGTTTGTTTATAAATATTTCTGTTTCCCAAATTTGTTATTAATTGTATTAATTTGGAAATGAATAGTTATTTCCTTCCCCAATTAATTTTTAAGCCCTTATCATCCATGAATGTAACTAGTCGGGCTTGTTTCACCCTGAAAAAGCTGCAACCACAGGTGACTACATCATGTGCGTAAAGTAAGATTCTGGCCCACTCTCGAAAGTTTGTGGCAAATATATTCAAAACAAGGACTATTTTGAATCGGCGAGTCAACTGTGTAAAAAGCCACATTCTTTAACAATCGATACGATATCAGAAAAAGGGAGCTTGACGGATCATAAGAAATAACTCAGTATGACTGAAGTATGAAAGTTAACACGTTTACTTACACAGTATTAACGCGTTTACTTTCACATGATTGTAATATGAATTGGTGAATAAAAATAACTGCAGGGAAAAATAGTGAAACTGACAAATGGCCGACCACCGACGGCGACGAGAAATGACAGAACAGACAAGAGAGTTTAAAAATGCGCCTGAATACATGAGGGTGGTGAACCAGGCTCGAGACCACTGTAGCATTAACCGGAGACGCCCACAGCTACTCCTGTCAGCTCATAACTTTAGTTATGAGATAAGTTATAGTAACCTTCAAGATGTGCGTTAGCCTAGAAAGTGTGCGTCAACCGCCAGCGTAGAGTCTTGCCTAAAAAAAATTAATGTAGAGGCCCGAGTCGACCTCAACAAAGCCCTGACTGAGCTTTGCGCCTGTTTTAAAAACGACTCTACCCAAGAGCTCAACCGGTTAGCCAAACTCATTTGGAGAAATATTTCCCAGTAGTCAAGCAGTGGCCTTGATTTGAAAGTGCAGTACTTAGATATATCAGCGTTAAATACCGAAAAGGAATTTCGTGTGTGATTCATGTTCCCATTACCATTTCATTCTTGGGTTTACCTTTTCAATGTCGTTCCGGGATCTCATTTCTCGAATCGGTGACTACCACTGAACTCCGGTCTGATTGGTTAATGCTATTTTTTTACGTGATGTAGGTCGGATACCTGTTGTCGTTGCTCAACAGGCATAACGACTGAGTGACCACTACATACATGAATCAAACCCTCCTGCGGTCGAGCCGTCTGAGGTCAGCTGCGGCCTTTTGCAGCGGTGGACCCTGTCCCTGTGTGGGTCTAGCCTCCTGAAAATGACTGCGCGTATATTGTGGAATGTAACGCCGAATCACGAGGTAGCGAGTCGCCATCTCAAGATAGAAGTACTGTAGTAGCCCCTTTCCGGCCCGTGATAGCGGGTTGCACTGGGACACCTGCCCACCTACTGTGGCTAGTGCGACAGCACTGCTGTGGCAGGAGTGTGTGCAGAATATATCGCTCTTTTGACACCTTAACCATATTTGACTTGAAAGTGTTAGGTGGAAAGAAGAGACTTCAAATGTAGTAAGTAGCCCGACGTGACAATCTACCGACGGCAGGGACAAAAGGAAACAAAATCTCCGTGGGAATGAAGCTACGCGAGGTTCTATAGGCCAAACATAGTAAGCCACAACAATATCTGCGCGTTCATAGATCTAACCATGTGCAGAAAAGCGGTATGAACGGGACCTGAGAAGTGGTGCCGTGGGAAACCAAAAAACACCTGAGCGTTCACTGATATTCTTTCACTCTACTTTAGTGCTTGGCCGGCAAGTGGAGTCTGGATAACACTTAACGCAATAGTCGGGAAAACAGTGAATATGACAGTCTTAAAAAGGCGGTGGGAGCTGGAGGGAGGTTAAACAGGTACAACTCTCTCTCTCTATGTATATATATATACATATGTGAAAAAAATACAACATACGCGAGTGAAGGCTTTTATTTCGTGCTCACACGTCTCTCCAAATAGACACATCACCGTATCATGTGGAAAAATATGAACAAACAGAACTTATCGAATCTCTATCTTTTTGCTGACAGGAAACACAGACGGTTGTTAATGTTGCTCGCTATTGGGCGATGTTATTGAGGAAGTCTCGGATCTGTTGGTCATCCCGTGATAGCCAGTTTGCGTTAATCTCAATTTTCTCCACAATCTGACGAGCGGTACGTTCCGAGCTTGTTAAGTGCTGCAAGCATGTCAGCCACATCACGTAGGTCACAAAAAGATGCACACATACACATAATTGCCAAGACAGCATAAATAGTCTAGGCTAGAGTGCACTACGTTAATATTTTGTGTACGTATTAAAGCCCTATTACAAAAACATATTTTAGTATTCATAATAGCAGCATAACAATTGTAATTAATATAACAGCATAAGAAATTCAAGTCAAGCAAAGTTCACTTCTAAATAACTCTCAAACATTCTATTGTAAACGGCCCAAGATTTATGACTTCAATAAATCTGCAATCAAGTAAAGCATTTGAAACAGAAATGTGGCATTTTCCGTTACTTAATTTCCGTTTTTGTAATAATAATAATAATGATTATACTAAGTTGACGATAACCTTGGTACACACGTGCACGCTTCACATTTGTTGGTTACCAAGGAAACAAAAGACAAAAATAATATGGGCTAAATGTGGCAACAAAATACACGTTTTATCTCTGTTCAACAAGCTTTTATGAGGCAAGCGTATAGTTAATGAGGATCATTTTATTATATCGATATATAGCAGCCTATTTCCTGCAGCCTAATTCTACAAAGGCCGGAGCAATGATACTCGCCATGTTAAACCTCCGTAATGCGTTTAACATATATTAGGCGGGATAACACACGGCAAAGTTAGATTATGCGTTTCTGCTATCTAACAGGCAGGTACAATCTCACAGCTGCGTCGTCAGGATGAAAAGCTAAAGCCAGATTTCAATAGCGTCGGAATATCTAATTTTCCTCTACATAATCAGCCTGCTTAATGTATGGTACTTTGATGATGCAACTTATGGAACAACTCGATATCATAACTGAGCATATGTTAAGTGTTTCGCTTGCAGGAAAAAGCGGTAGTGCTTTCGTCACCCATAAAGCGTTAACTGCATTATTGTGCTCGCTAAGGAACGGTTGAGCGTAAGAATGACGGGTAAAGGAGGCATGGATATCATCATGATCACATCCAATATGTGATCATCGCTTACCTTTTGAAAGAACGTCTGCACTTCTCTGGCCTTTTCCAGAGAGTGGAAACCGCTACATACGCCATTCATTAATGTACGCAACATATAGC
Organism: Dermanyssus gallinae; assembly: GCA_003439945.1. Lineage (NCBI taxonomy): Eukaryota > Metazoa > Arthropoda > Arachnida > Mesostigmata > Dermanyssidae > Dermanyssus > Dermanyssus gallinae. Next base: position 19,874 of record QVRM01005588.1, on the reverse strand, counting down.
CCGGCTTATAGATGTCGAGGTACCTGTAAAGAATTCCATCACAATAAAAAGAGCAACTTTACTCTCAAGAACATAGAACAGTCCCTTCGATTGGGTCTGTAAGACAATGAAACGTAATATATATGTACATATACGAGATACACGAAATATATAAACGCAAGAATGACGAGACATATATATATATTGTCTCGTCTTTCTTGCGTTTATATTTCGTGTTCTAGTTTTGTCTACTAGTATTCTATGGCGCAAGTTACAGCTCTTAACCAAAAAATCCTGCTCTATTCAGCGTCGGTATATATGATCTAGTATCGCAATTACAGAGCTCTTTTAACGTGTGGTATCTAGACGACGCCCCGCTTATCGGCCCTAAGAAAATCATCGCGACAGATTTAAGAAGAGCGCTATAGTTTGTAGGTTAGGGGACTGACTCTAAATGCTTTAAAGTGTGAGATTGCTGCTGTCGGGGCTCGCTTCAGGAGCGAGAGGAAGCAATTCAGGGGGTCACAGAAATACTCCCTGGTATCACGCGTGTAGAGCTAAACAGCTTAAAAGTTTTGGGGGCCCGTAACGCGAGACGGAATTTCACATATGGAAGACGTAGCCTGGGGTCATCAAGATTTAACTACATACTGCGTACATGTGAAGAGCGCCGGTAGATCGTACAGACATGCTGAATAAAGAGTGTGATTATAAGGTCTCTTAGGAAATCCGGTATACCGTCTACACTTGGACCAAGATGTTTAGTGTCCGCTGGCCATTGCATTATAATCACGTAGGAAGTCCTTAGCTTGAGATGCAACGATTTCGTGCACAACCGCGGCTTCCTACTTACATCACAATTCAGTTGAGTCGGGGTAGGTTGCAAAGCACGCGGACGACAGAAAACAAAATAAATTCGTAAGACTGGAGGCAAAATATATTCATGGAGACACTAGGACCAGCAAGAAAATCGAACTCATAGAATTCCTCATAGAATTAAGTAAGCGAATTCAGGAGGTCACGAGCAATCGAAGAGACAGTCAATTCTTGAGGCAAGCGTTGTCTTTGACCGTTTGCAGAGGGAAGGCGGCATCTATTTTAGGCGCCATGGAGTAAAGAAATTCTTAAAAGGAAGTGCGATAATATGTCCGGACCTCACAACTGTAGCATAGTTTGACATGCAGCATATATATATATATATATCTGTCTTTACTTGTTGAAATTTGTCTTGAGGTGCGACCAGGCAAGATTTCGTCCAATCGTTGAACTGGCAACCGATGCCAATACCGTAGGTACATCCTGGCTGCGCACGGAGCTCGATTCTGCCATATCCAGGACCTACATAAAAGTCAAGAAGATAGAAACAATACACACAGAAAATAGGCTGTAATGAAGACAGGGCTAGGATAGCTTGCATAGTACTAAGATAATTAAGTGTTTCTAATTTCGTCATATTTAGAGGAAAGCGCACAATATTTGTCTAATTGAATGTCCATCCGCGTTACGATTACAAGAGCAGCGACAGGGTTATTATAACTATTAAGCAAATAAACAGTATCGCTCTGGATTATACACAATAATACGAACGACACGGACGCAAGAGATCTAGTTTAGGGGACTTGTGCAACCGTTGAATAGGGATTTGCCAATTATTTAAGCCCACTTGTTGAATTGAATTGTTAGAATAAGGAACTGAATGCATCGAATTTACCTTAACAAGAAGATCTTTACTGCGTGCTGCACCGAGCGCGACTACAATTCGATTAGATTCCTCTTGCATGTCGGCCGTTCGATGGAGCTGGAGGAGTTGATCCCAGAGAGCAGGTTGGGTATCCGCCTGCTGGGCGACCGCTTTGTAGACGCACGAGCGAATATCAGCTGGCAGCAGACATTTCCCGGTCACGTGCTCCTCAAATCGGCGTCCGGCCTCGTCGAGGACTTTCTTGTCCCCGAACGCTATCATCTGCCTTAGCACTTGAGAGCGCAACACCGGTGTGGTGGGCTCTGTGTGGACATAGAGGCAAGTATGCAAACTAAATGGCTTTACCCTAAAAAGAAAGCTAAACAATAATATAGAACGCTAACAATCATATTTAGTACTAGACGGGTTCGCGTATGAGCCCTCTAGCCGGCTCCTGCTAAAAGGGGCGGATCCTCATTGGTGGCGTCCCTCGGTAGCCGATGACGTCACAATGGCAATTCCGAAAAGTTGCGGCACTTAACTAATGATTCAACAGGGCTTATAAATATAAATTTATTGAAATTGTCGTTACAAAACATTTTATTATGTTACTAAGTTTATTTATCGCAAAAACAAATTGTATTATAATACTGGATACCCAAAACAGTTTAGAGCAGTAGTGGCGTCTATATGTCAGTAAAGCGTAAAAACTAAAAAAGTGAAAACCTCTTAATTGAATGCCGTTGATGACTATGCGGAACAAATGTCAGCCGACAATACATATTGTAACAGAGTTGCCCACAGCAAAGCAACAGAACCGCCAGTCATGGTGACGCTAACAGCTAGTGACGTAGGGGAACCACTCAGTTATGAAGTCACTAAATCGATCAAACAACCAAGCCGATGTGAAACACAGACGGCCGATGACAGTAGAGAGCCAACCAACCATCCAAGACGGTGGGAAAGATGCCAATTAGGAGATCACTGCCACCACCAACAACAACAACAACAACACCGTAAGGCGACAGACACCTCGACCGACCGAACACATCACCGAACGTGCATCCCGACTTCTAGAGAATCGTCATGAACCACCGTGCCGAGACCATCATAAACAACCTGACATACAACCACCCAGCTATCCGCGAACGTCCAGATGGTACGTGCAACATCACTCACGGACCGCGCCACATGCACGGTCTCGACATAATCATCATCATCAACAGCGCATCTCGGCCGGGGAGAAGCAGCACATCCAACCAATCAGCGACGCGCTAGAGAAGAGGCATCCTATAACATTATGGTTACCAGACCGTTTGAGCAAATAAATAGCCCGGGAGAAGGATGTGGATAACGCATTCTCCGTCCGGCTGCCTGACCGATACGAACCTTTGTGTTGTTTCTCGCTGTCCGATTCTTGCGTCGTAGTAACCGCCCGACTGAGCTACCATCCCCAGTGACTCAGCGTAACAACCAACATCGTTACAATATATCCCTTCAGCCCATATCTGCGATACTAATTCACGTTCCCTACTTAATAAATAATTTTTTACAGATCTTCGATTTTCTTTAGTGGGCTTTCTAGACTTCGGCTTTGTAGTGGGGCTCCAAGCCGAAGACCAACGCAGATCCTGACGAGAAAGTTCTCTAAGAGGGTTCCAATGGGGATACTTAAACCTAGGACCTTGAAAGAAACAAGCCTCTATGTGTACTCAGGAGACTCAGGTGACTTAAAAATAATTTTAACTTCTCCACCCAAGCAGATATTTAAACTTTCTTCCCGTCATCAAAAAGTGGCGCGCGTAGGAAGTTGAGGTTGGTCTAATTTATCCTGATACAGTCTGGAAAAAAATCGGTTACCAGTCTGATTAAGGAGTCGGATATTGATCATCCCGACACAAGTCGTTCGCATTTTTGTGGATTAGGGCATAAACCGCCCTTCGTTGCAACTTCCAGTACCTTCTGAATATAATGAGCAACCGTTAAGGGGTCACCAGCTAACATGCCATCATCCAAGTACCATACAAAGTGGAAACTCGACAGCCTACCAACCCCTTGATGGCAAGACAAAATAGAGGGGGACCTAATGGGTCTTGCTCCTGCAGGCCCGACTCTAAAAGTATAACGTAGTGAACGCAGTCCTCCAGCAGGCAATCTTCGCCGCAAAGTTCTATGTGGACTAGATGAGCACGCGATAGAGCGGACTAAAGTAAATAACCTCGCTCCAAAATGATAGGCAAAAGGCCCGTTAACGGCTCGCCCCGTAAAAACCCAGATGAGCTTCGCAAGAGCATCGGCCAAAGCCTCCGTTCTCTTACCCATCGCTCGATAAAGTAAATCTTGAGGAAGCCTTGGTCTAAATATAAAGTCAAGACCCGCAGCGGAGTCTCTCGAAAAGCTTCCTACTATGCCATACATATCGTCTCTTGATAAATTGAAGCTATGCGCAGGGGCGCTTCAGCAATCGGACTCAACGCCGAACGTGTCGCACGAGCTTATCAGCCTTGTAGCGCCCGACACATTACCATCGGTTAGTTAGTGACTTGTCATCTTTCAAAGTCGTAGATGAATGAGTTCGCTTTTTTACAGGCTGCCAGTGGAATCTCGATCCCGCCTGCATAAAATTGATATGTCTCAGTAATTCTCTTTAAAAAAAAGCTTAAAAACTTTAAAACTTCTTTCGACATATTGGGCACTTTAATTTATAGCTAGCTGTAGAAAAAGTCCAGCAAACTCCAGGCTGTTCGCTAGCAGTAACAAAGCTAATAGGGAGAACCTCTGCCACCATCTTGATAGCCTCCGTAGAATCTCAACTAACCGTTTTCAATGCATCTGCAACAGAGCCTAGATTTCCAAGAGTGCTCTAACCGTGTGAGCAGCGGTCTCGTTCTTCTCCGCCCTGGCCCTGGTCCGCAGAAGCTCGATGTATTGCTATGCAGGGAGATCGACACAAGACATTGTCGGTCATGTGATGGAGTGTGTCGCCACATGGGCGGCAGAGGACTAACTATTTCTTAGACGCTATTATGCGCGAGAAGACGCGCATAGAAAACGCTGGCCGTGCGCACTACGGAGGCACCCAAGCACCACTAAGTGGTCAAGATGAAGGTACCCCGCAAAAGGCTATGGCAACCCAGCCCTCCGCAGAACGGCTCGACGCATCCCCTCGCGTTTGTGAGCTGTGGACACGACGAAATCCACAAGAGCCGGTGGAGCACGATGCTCCCCTTCCACGATCTCGAAATAGTGCCACACAAATCCGTACTCTAGATGAGGGGAGGAGTGAGGTTTTTAGTGGATGAAAGTCCCACAGTAGTTGCTGTGGTGGTCAATACCCATAGTGGATTAGTGTTTCCAAACCTCATATATGAAAAAAACCGTGTGAGAAGACTTGGGGTCCGACTCGAAAGCAAGTATTCGGTAACGCATTCGAACGCATCGACGGATATAATATCCTACACGCCGACTTGACCTCTTAGCACTTTTGCAAAAAGGTAACAAAGGCTTTAGGAGAAATAACAACGTCTCGGGCAATTAGATGACCCTTTTGCGTGAGCACCTTTACAGTTCAAACACCTAAGGGTATTGGTGCAATCAGCCGCCTTGATAATTGATCCGTGCGTTGGCATTTGAAACAGAACACTGGCTGGTCCGCTTCCAGGGCTATATTGTGCACCTTGTAGCCTATAAATAGCAAAACAGGTGGCTGCGAAAGTTAGAACTACTTTCGAGAGCGTCTTTTTCGTATGCAAGTCGTAATGTATGAACTGCAAACTTCAATCACACCAGGCGCAAAGAGTTCCGAAAAGATTGTCACTTTCTGTGAAAATCGTGGACACGCTGTGGATGCGTGCGTGGATTCTCGAAGTTGCCTTAACTACAATGCCTTCACCATCACCGCAAATTTTGCATTAAGGAAACATCTCATGAACAAGCATGAACATCTTTACTGGAGGTCCCTTAGCAAATTCAGTATTCTACTACTACTATATATATGTTTCTTTCTTGCCTATGATCACCTTGAATGAGCGCATTGAACCAGTTTGAATACACCCTTTGAGTTTCTCCAGCTGCTTTTGTTCGAGCGAAGTTCCCGTTCGACCAGTTGATTTCTTCTGGACCGTCTCGGATTCCTGATCATCTGCACTGCCACTGTAGTTCGAATTTTTCCTTCACTTTGCACCATGACTACAGCCATTCTTCGCAGTAGAAGCTGAATCTATGTCCATTGTTAAAGTCCCTTCAATACCATTAGAACTTCGGTTGTCGTCAGTGTTAATAGCGCTTCGAGGTCTATGTACTTATATCTAAACTAGGGGTAGGGGAGGACACTGCTAAAAAACAATCTCGGCAGTGTATCAAGCACAGAACAGTAATGCAAATCGTGGTTACTAGTGTACATACTGTCGTCGGCCTTTGCGTCCCATCCGAGTTGCTGAAAGATCTTTGCGTAGAGCTGGCGACCGAAGCAATGAAGTTTCTCGATAAGGGCGGCGTCCTCGTCGATTAGCCGACTGAGGTCATCCATGAACGTTGACACAGAGCCCCAAACGACGACGTTCGTCTCGTCGGAATAGGCCTGGGTCAACGCGAGTAGATCCTTTGTCGAGGCGTAGCCGGCTCTTACCTAATTGCGCACACAGGCGGCAAACAAACAGCAGAGACAATACCTTCAAATCTAGTATGTACGCCTGCAACTAGTATTAACTCTTGCGGTATTAACAGTGACAACTATTACTTGAGAATGTCAATCCATAGAAAATAAACGATCGAAAAGTATATATATATACTTTATATATATATATATATATATATATATATATATATATATATATATAATCACTCGTTGGTCAAGACAGTGGTTACATTTCTTTCGGGCAAAAGTAGTTTTTACGTAAAGTAATCTTTGATTAGATGTGGTCTCTTTTCGTATGTTTTTACCTTCTCTTGCTTTATATAGTATGAACTATAAAGAAGACTATAGACTAAATAACCAGACGATATAACAATATAACAAACAAAAGACTGGGTAGTATGGGACTCACAATACCACTAAAAACCTGATAATCTCCTAAAACACATACCTGGGTCATGTGTGATATATCATCATATCAACATCTTAAGTAGATAAATGCTGACCTTAATATTTTCTAAAAAACAGCAGGTCTTTCTGGTTCGTCTTAACGATATTTTATTAGACAAAATTAACCACCTTAAGATATACAGATATATAACCTTAAAGAGTGAAGTAGATATTCAGTAACGCTATTTTAGTTTAATTGTTCAATAACTTTTTGTATACGCAACAAATAAGTCATTGGTTTTGTTTTGCTTTTTGAACTACATCGAGTAATATATATATATATATATATATACGTTTTTTTTTATCTAAATACCCGCTCGTTAGCCACTCAGGTGCCTTTGCAGATTATTGTTTATTAAACAACATCAAAAAAAAACTGCAAAAACCGACCGGCGGACATACCGGAGAAGGCTTTGATCAACTTTTGCATCATTAATGACTTCTACTCACAAGGAGGAACAATATTCTGGACTTGCTTATTACATCTGAGAGGAAGCTCGTCACCGAACCAGCAGTCGTAGCCCCCCCTATCATCGAGCTCTCAGTTTCTCGTTTCTAGAGTCGGGTGGCGAGTTCAACTTTTGCAAGGCTGATTACGAGTAAATCAGCACAAATATTGTGAGAGCGAAAATAGACAACATTATTTGAATGATCTCAGGGAAAGTTGAGTCTTTTCGTGATCTTAGTGTGATTGTGACTCCTAAACAAGGTTTTCAGATGTTTCATTTTTAAAAATTCCTGATTTCTATATGAATTTGTACACAAGTCTAGTCGTACCCAAATTCCTTTACTGCAGCCAGGTTTTTCTTCCTTATATGGTAAAAGATGTAAGTGCCGTTGAGATGGTACATACCAAATTTATCAGACGAAAATGTAAGATTTATCATGAAAGCGTATCTCTTTTGCCAACACAAAGGTTACAAAAACGAGGTGACCTATAGCTGTATAAAAAGTTGTGTTGTATCGGAACTGACAGACCATGTTAAAATATGTAGCTAATGGACTACGAAATGGAGTAAATGTTAGATCACTGGGGGTTGCGTATTCGGTGAAGATAAATAACACATTTTCCTAAAGAGTTCCACAAAGAATCGATGTATGGTGTAATTAGATTCGGCTGTGAAATATTTTGTTTAAAAACCGTTATGTTTTTTACCTTTTTGACTTGACTAATGCCGTCGTATAGACTGGAACTCGTGTGTACTACAAAGTACCTTAAATATTACTGTGCAAAACATATAAATTCGCAACAACGCCAAGATAAAATAAGGGTGACTTACCATGGCAAAGTTGTCGGAGTGGAGCATGAACCGATCTAGTGGTGACAACACCTGACCTCGAATAGCCGAGATAAGACCGTCGAACATAGTCCTCTCGTACCGAACACGGTAGACACCGCTTGCTCCAAAATTTACCTAAGAACGTGACAACAAATCACAATTAGGATCAGAAAACCAAGAATATAATAGATTATCTATTTAATGGTCCGGCAAGTACAGGAAAACGGACACATTTAATTACGTCCAGCATATCAAAGCCCGCAAAGAACAACATTGGCAATATTGTAATATATTGTATAGTACTGGAAATAAACTCGCAGGTGTGTCATGCGATCTTGGCATACGTACTTGACAACGGCCTTCTGGTCCCTAGGCACAGTTTGCCTGGATTAACATGGCTTACATTAGACGTTTTACCCTCGCGGTTGCAACCGCAGCGTCCTATGTGACGTTTTAACTTTAAATTCTCATGTGAGGTATCTTTCTCTTATTGGCGAAATCACAACTTTAAATCACGACCGGAGATTTTAACGTTGCCTCCAACACCTGGGGTTCAGCCGAGACCTGCCGGAGAGAACTCGCGGTCCTCAAATGGATGGCGGCAGAGGGTCTTATGGTTCTTAGCAGTGGTCCTCCCACCTTCAACAGAGGTGGACACACCTCTTGCATCAACCTGACAACGACGCGCCGAGCAGACACCCACTGCATCTTAAATTAGATAGTATGACAGGACGAAGAATCTCTCAGCCTTCATAACCGGACAATCCACTCGGAAGGAAGGACAACCTTTAATATTACTGCAGAGGTTGCTTGGCTATGGAACATAGCTTAAGACGACGTGCTAGGAAAAACGGACCGCAGCCCGCCCGTTCTTTAATACTACTTCATGCCTCGGAGGCAGCCGCCTTGCTTGCGCTGACGACCTCATGCTCACCGTTTATGCCCGGACAACGGAGTTGCTGGAGAGGTGCGCTAACGAGGCGATCACGTCGCCAACTAGATGCGGAAAGCGGGGCTTGCTCGACCAAAAGCGAGACAATTCTTTTGTGGGCCGGAGGAATTGCCCCGCTCTTCACCTGCGTCTCAACAATGAAGAGGTTAGCACCGTTAATAGGCTTAACTACCTTGAAGTATTCCTTAATCGGGGTCTCTGAGGCACCTCTCACTTGCGCCGGACAACGGCGAAAGCCCTTAAAACTGCTAATGCCTTCGTACGTCTTTCGGTCTCGGCATTCCAAGCGACGCATCATAATGTTGGCGGCCGAGTCGGTTCCCATATGTGAGGCTTCGGTCTGCCTCTCTGGCACTTTAACAACCGCAACGTCTGTACCGGCTCAACGAGTCGAAACCCTTCGGGATCAGGACGTACCGGACGTGGAGCACAGTCGTGGCGCTTCTACTCGCCAGAGCAATTCCCTGGCTTCTGAGGAGGATGCTCCAAGCGCCAGTCTCCGGAAACGTATACCAACTATTAAAATTGGCTAAATCGGCTCGGAGAAGAACTAATCTTCCACACTACTCAGGTACTAACGAGCCACAGAAAATTCGCCCCTAGTGGAAAAAAGCCCTAGTGGAAAAACGACGAAGACTTTTTAAAGACACACTAATGTTCACATATATGGCAAATAAACGCCGCACAAGGCGCACCCCTCAGGCCTCCGGAAAATAAGCTAGCCGTGAGTAGTCTCGCATCCGCCCTCCATTGTTTGCATAGGTAGCTCCCGGTCAGTGGAGGATGGAGAGATGCCAGTGTGTGCAAACCGCATTTCCAGTTGCTTCTCTAGATCAAAAATTGCTCAATAAAACTAAAGTAGTTTGTAAATTACGAACAAAATACATGTTGCGTGCCACCTTGTCCCCTTAAATAAAAAAACAAACATTTAGTCATTACATAGTTTATGTAGTCATTCTATGTTCTCAATTTAACACTACCTCTACCCATATATGCATACGAATATTTCTAATAAATAAGGATAACTTCTACTGCAATCAGTTATGCTTCAGTGTAAAACAATGATGCGCCTTGATGAGCAGTAGTACATCGTCAATCATCTAGTCTTTTTGACATGCACTTTACATTCGACTTACGTTGATCCAGCTCGCTTTTGCTCCATCGGCAATCTCGAACTCTTGTTGAGCAGAGTCGAGTAGCACGCTCATTGACTTCAGACCTTCTGCTCCGATGACAAGAGGGACCTACGCAACGGTAACACAAGTCGCAACTGTCAGAACATTTATTCAAACATCATACCGCAGTGGGAAACCCAGACCGGCCACTCCCAAATTGGTTTTCATGGTTCCCAATTTAAACAAGGCGAATGCCGGAGCTGACTAAAAATCGACCATGATCGAAAAAAACGGGAAGCACAGATGTCTCAATAAAAAGAGATGGTGCATTACCATCCAACCCCCATTAACAAAAAAAGAAGATAAGTTAAATAACAAACTTTCACATATCATGACAAGACATTTTCAATTACGTTATATTCTATATATAATATGTATGAAGAGAATAACCGCTTTCTGTATCCTATGTTGGACAACCCACCAGCTACTAAAACACTCCGACTAAGGCTGAAGATGCCGCGTAGTGGGGAGCTAAAGTCAAACAGGCCAGGGGTTTGGACGTATTAATTGGCTTGCATCTTTGGTCTGCATGTAACAGTCGCCACATTTGCACCAGGTACATAGTGCATAGTTATCACTACCGGGCATGTTCAGACGCCGCTTTTTAAATGGTACACTATATACGTTGTATATATACGTTGTGCACCTGCCGGTTCTGCCTGCAGCAATGTGCCAAGTACTACGCAGTGGAATGCACCGCATTGAAACATTCATCGTTGCATTGCTTCTCTTGCCAGACGAATGGAAAGGATAAAGAATTACAAGGAGAACCTTATACAGAAGTGTACATTATAGCCAATTTCAGCGAAATAAACAAAAATAACAATCTGTATAGATATTAGTCTATCGAGTTCAACAATACTGTACACTGATGCCTTGAGTAGTGGCGTGTGTCAAATTGATTCGGACAATAAATGCATGTAAATTCAAAGAAAGCCCAGAATTTCTCTTGTTATACCTTCCACAGCGATGGAGTAGCCTTGTGTGACGCCTTGCTGGCCGATGAATAAAACTTCTCCTGCTTCACCTCCAGAATGCAGTTTGGTCCCGACTCACGGCGTTTAACCTTTATACCGGCAAGTCAGGCAAAATCCGACAATTCTATCAGTAAGCTGACTACTTGAACAGAAAATTGAATATATGACCACGCAGGGTCAGTGTACACTTGGTGACAGAAAAGATGTCTATATGCTATTAGTACAAGCAACTATAGTCAGAGCCATATATGCCTGTGATCAATTAATTTCCTTTGATTTCCAAGTACTACCAAGTTGATTGTCAGTATATATATTAGGTGGTTTCGTGTCTTTGCAAGCACTACTAAGTTGTCGGCATAAACTCGCTTTTACATCTCTGAGGGCGTCCGCTAACCCAGCTATATACAGTGTAAAGAGGAACGGGCTCGCGGAGTCACCCTGAACGACTCCAGTTTTCTGTGCTACAATTTAAAAAATAATAACTTATCAGCCACTACTAACACGGGCAGGTTGTGTTACCTACGGAAACAACAACAGTATAATATTATACCAATGTACTCGCGTAAAAATCAGGTAATGACTAACTGCTCGACACATTGACATGTATGGCTGAATTGATTTATTATTCCCTTGGCATAAATACTTAAATAAACATGTTACGCTTTTATATAAGTTGCGCTTATAGCGGCAGCATAAGCAGACATGTTGAGATATCTAAGGTTTCCCCAATAGTCTTGTTATAGTCAACTTGTGGCAGCATGGTCGATAACTCTCAGGCGTATGGTGTATCACCTATTCTTAATAAATACCGCTCAAAGAAAATTCAATCAACAATAGAGATTGAACCAACGGCACTCCGGCAGTTGACAGCCATGATTAGCGCAGTAGTGCCCTATACCACGCCGCCACATGTAAACACACAGTAGATCTAGAAGCACTGGCAAGACTAGCAATACCGACCGATATGAGTGGAAAACCCATTTCCTTCACCCAAGGCGACATGATTTCAGCGACGGGTTGCCCAGATTCTTCGCCAAGTGCTACCCACAAGTCCTCAGTGACTGTGTTGGCATAGGCATGGCGTGAAAGGTACCTCGTAATGCCCTTCCGGAAATTCTGTAAACACATACGCACACATATATTTATATATAACCAATAAAACGTTCTCTATATTAAAAACAGGAAAATCAGATAATAGTAATTTTTGTATATCAAAGTTAACCTTAAAAATACATAATAGTTAATTATAACAAATTAATTCAACAAAACATTATAGTTACCCACATAAACGCGTTCAAACATTAGGTCTCACCTTAGCCTTTTTATACAAATGAAATCATTCCAGAGGCATCGTATATATGTATAAACGTTTTCAATATATAGATAAGACACGGGCGATAGCCTTTTCTGCAAAATGCCCTGAATGGTAACAATTGTTTGAGTTTGTGTAATTATAGAGATTTCAATCTCAATGAAGAATTACTAAATTTAAATAAATTGGCCGTCCAGAGAAGACGGGCCCGTAAAGAAAGCCAAAGCTATGTATATACAGGGTGTATGAAGATAGTGTGAAGAGCAATATATGCAATTATAAAGCTCGTAAAACCAAATCTTTTCTCCAATGGAACATGTTCTCTGAGAAGTCTTGTTTCGGAGTGACAGTGAAGTTACTATAATTTGTGATACTGGTGTTTTTGCACGACATAAGCGCACAAAATTTGCAATTGCGAGACAACCAGTTCTCCTATACAGAAACTAAGCACACCGTCGTGTCCATAAGAAAATTATGCTAAATATTATAAGCGACATGGTCGTTTAGAACATAATTCGCAAAAATTAAGTTATATATTTCTCAAATCTTTATAATGTATCAAGCACCTTAGCACTTTTTTATTTTACCACGCTAAAAGCCAGCGTACATATTGTTAAAAGATTATGTATATATGATAAGTGCATCATTCACGGCGATGCGGAACAATATTTGCCTCTTACCAAAAAAAAACAGCGATAAGAGACAAATATTGTTCTGCATTGCCGTAGATGATGATGCTTTTATGATAAATGCAAGCGGAAATGCATAAGACAATTATATATCTAACTACATCGTTTCCGTTAGTGCAGAACCAAAGTTATCTCTTACTAACGGCAACAGTCAGAGTTCTCATGCTGAAACAAAACCCAATTCCGGGTTCAAAAATCACCAGAAACGGCTACGTTATCTCAAGCACCCTGGGCCGTTGTGACAGACATGTATATACACTATACATGGTGCATGGCTATTACGAACATGGTCCAACGCTCTCGTTTGTCTGCAGAGATTGATGGGCAGCAATTTATATCAGGCCTTCACTGACTAAACGAAACTATTTAAACTAATCAGGTATGCATTTAATTATGCCGCTTGAAAGTGCACTAATAAATATGAAAATAGAAACATCTTTGAAATTAATCTATCAAGAAAAAGAATAAGTCGTGTTTTCCTGCAAAAGATATTTTCTCTACATTGATTAGTCACTACGTTGTACAAACCTCATCGCCCAGGTAGCTGTGAAGCATGTTGATGATGGAGGCTCCCTTGTCATACGACACTTCATCAAAAATTTCCTCCACCTCGGCCGGATGGGAAACCTTGACTTCAACCGGATGTGAACTATCTAACGCATCCAACTGCAATGTCAAAATGGTTATGGTCAATGAAGAAAGCCATCATAGGTAGAAACAAATACGAAAAACTATAGATTTCATTTTCGAAAGCCAACTGTCTCAGAACCGCCTGTTGTTCTGCCCCCATTTATTTTAAGACAGCGTATAATATATAGAGAACAAAAAGTCGACATAGTAAGGCAAAATGTCAGTGGTACGGATTTACATTTGCTTACCTGAAGCGCAGTGTGAAGCATATCAGCGACAAACTGCGTACGAAAATCGTATTCGGGAGCAAAATCAGTCGTTGATCGGGTAGCCATGAAGGTGGCAAACCCTTCGTTCAACCATAAGTAGGTCCACCACTCCTGAAAGTAACACAGTAATTAACAATGATTTATATCTATTGCTTACCAAGACTAAAGTTGACTAAAGTCCAAACGGAATTCAAAATTCAGTCAGAATTAAAAAATCTACGTTTTTCATCTGGGTATATTTAGAACGAACAAATTTGTAAATTCATCCTACACAGCGAATGACAATATCATACCCACAATAACGATCAGAGTGCATCGAAAACAAGCAACGAGCAGGACCAAATAGGGCAAAAACGAGCATAGTTTAGATAGCTCTAGTTCATAGAGCCCGTCAAGTGTATGACATCCGCACCCGGCCGTAGGTGAGTAGGCTACTCACCATGGTTACGAGGTTGCCGAACCACATGTGCGCCAGCTCGTGAGCGATAACTTCCGTAATCCACTTTTTAAGCTGCACAGGCGTCTGAACGGGATCCACCAGAAGGCAAGATTCGCTGCAAAATTAAATAGTGACGTCACGTAGCGTGCATCAGCATTGTTTCCTGCTACCTATCAAAGGTCATACTGTGCTTAACTTACTCATAAAATCCACATAACTCTGGGCGCAAAAAGCAATCGACTTGGTAGGTGGCATTTCTGGTCTTAAACAAAGCAGCTATAAACTCTTTGCATCTCTACATAATATATAATAATACATTAGCGACGTAATGGCCCAAAGCTAGGGTTGTACTTTATTGAACTTAATTATATTATCATTAACGAACTATTATTTGTTTTTATATATTTAACTATTATTTGTTTTACTTATCTACATATATTATGGTTTTGTTATTCATTGGCTTGTTTAAACATTGCATGAAAATGTTATTTAGCTAGTTAGAAAAACACTGAAAGCTATGCATATATTGAATGTATGCTATGTAAAATTCGGTGATGCTACCGACAATATAATGTATGATCCAATCAATGGATAATCAAAGTATCATATATATATATATATATATATATATATATATCACTTACCGGAAAGTGATGAGACCCCAGTTTTCCATCGCAGCCGCACTCGAGTCGGGAATTGCAATCAGGTCAGATTTACTTAGCGGGTATGGAATCTACGCATAAAACAGTTTATAAGTGTTCAATGTATTAGTGTATTTCCACTTTGCCTTAAATTGCCGTGTCTACGCTCATAAGTCCCTCAAATTGTATTATCGCTCCTAATATAACATAATGGGGGGTTAGATGGTAATTAATATCTGTGCTCCCCGTTTTTGTCCGATTATAATCCACTCCGGTATTTATCTTGTCTAAATTGGAAACCATTAAAACCAATGTAAGAGTGGCAGGTCCAGGTCTTGAAACAACGACCTCCCGAATGCAAGCTACTGACTTTGCCACTAAGCCGCCTTGCTCGGTAAATGATTTTCGTCCCTAGATTGAGACGATAAAATTGCTTATACCTTGCGTACCTTGCAGATCTAACTAGGTCTAAAACATTTGCTTAAAGTTTATGATCAACATATTTAAAGAAAAACGTTCTCTGAAAAATTTATATCTGCAGTTACTTTGTTGGAGTCAAACATTCCAGTGGTTGGCTTATTGCCCTGGTGAACTGCACCAGAAATGGTTAGAAATATCGAATTAAAACAAAAATGACAAAAACACTTGAGAAATTAAATACAACAAATATTCTAGAGCCAAGTACGTAGTCAAGTAAATAAAAGCCAAAAACGTAGCTACTTGGGGAGTACTTTAGTTACGCATAATACGCAAGTACCTTTTCGCAAGTGTTTACTTCGTTTGAAGTAAACTTGACTGTAGAGGTAGAGACTGAAGAGTGAAACAAAGCAGCGCTAAGCGAGTGAAATTGAGCTACTGCACACCAAAGCACCGTACTGTAACGTCATTATTTATTGCAAACCATTATTAGCAAAATATGTAATTATCACCATTTGGTTTACAGCTTTCCTACATCATTTTCGCCGGCAGTATCGATCTCGTTAGAGGTGATACAGATCACACGATCATTCATACATCTTACATTTACACTGGGTCCTTAGTTCGTGACAGCTATTTCGTGTACGTAACTTCGTATATAATCGATGTATTGTAAACCCGGCAACACAAGCAAGTACCTGCTTTTGCAAAATGGACCCTCTAGTAGTGGTCATCGCTCTAGTCTCATAAAAACGCCAATTAACACCGGCAAACGTATATTGCTACTCAGCAGGATGACTGTCGAATACCTCCGTTCTCAGTAAGGTATAAGTAATTTTGAGGTCCCCCACTGGCGTCGAGGCCAACACATAAACAAGCCGGTTGAGCATGGTAGACTTTTTTTTAAAAAAAATGACAAAGTCCCCCTATCTAACCGCAGTTAAACATGCGGGATGATAGACATGATAGAGCTGAGTGACGGTGAACGGCAGAAACGTCTCTCCCACGGCTTCGAAGTAATGTCAAAATAATACCGAGCCTGGGAGGGTGGGGAAGAGGCCGGGTTTAGTGAGTGTGTGAGTCTCTCACTAGTCACGCAGGCTGCTTGTGACGCATGTGCATCATGCATTCCCGAAACTTCCCGTATGAAAAAAAAACAAGGTAATGCAAGCAGGTGAGATCGACTCTGGCAGTCTCTGAGAAGAATAAAAATATGAATTATAGCCGGACAGCTAAAAATACCTCATCATTTTGATAAAGTAATCAATCACATTAAACGTATGTCCTAGACGATACCATTTGTCTTCAGTAGTATTTTTCCACAGAAAAATAACCAACGACGTCTAACCTTGAAGTAGTCCTCGTAGAAGTCAAGCGCTTTGACGGCCATATTAAGCGCAAACTCGCCCGATTCTTTTTTCCCGACTGGAGTGTAGACCCGAACGCGAATCGAGCGCGATGTCTTCGCTTCCACATAATCGAAGTTGCCTACAACGACTGCGAGAAAAAAAATGGCCGTATATATATATATACGCCAATGCAAATCTAAGAAGATAGAGTAAAGCAAGAAAAAAGCAAACGAAGGGAATAGATGAAAAGGGTGAAGATCTTGAGCAAAATACGTACAGCAAAGCAGGTAGGTGCTCATTTTGGGAGTCGGCTCAAAGCGGGTCATCTGCCAACCAGCATCGGCATCCTTCTCTTCGATGGGCGTCATATTGGAGAGGGCCAGCAAACCTTTCTTAGTGATCATCGTCACCTCGAAGACCGACTTCATCGCCGGCTCATCCCAGCATGGAAATGCGTGACGCGCGCTCACGGCCTAGTAGGCACCACATAACACATGGACACTGAGTTATTGGTTGTCTAATAATATAGCAGTAAAACAGTAGCTCCTGTTCTATACATATTAACGGGTAGTTTGAATATACCGGGATACAGTCAAGCTACTCGTAAAGATATCTGAGTTTTTTTTCTCAAACAAAATTAACATATACATATAAACGGAATTTCGAACTGCATATATGATGGTCCCTGAGGCGTCTTAGCTAATCTTTTTTCTTAACGTACTCCAAAAGTCACTTTTTCAGATTAAATAGCGTTTAGCATGCCTTACAAAGAACGCAGCATGCCTTACAAAGAATGCAACATGCCTTACAATTTATGCAGAATATTCATCATTGAATCACATTGCCGGGATCCGATGTGAGTATTAATATATACTAAACGCCTATGGCAAAGAGTGTCGAAGTCAGGGTCTGTACGAAATTCTCAATCGCAAGAGCATTGCTTTCAGTCGGATAATTTCTCTATAATTATGCAAGCAGTTTAGCCAGACTTATTAATTTTGAAATTCCTGGCCTTGGGAAAGAAAGACCACACGCGACAACCAGTGAGAGCGTTCACTTAACTTAAATGTTTACGAGCACTTCACAAAAGCAATACGCTTGTGCGCCATGTGTTTATTTATTCATACAGTTGTTTGATGAAATCCTACCCGGACTCCCAACTAAAGGCCAGAATTACGACTGTAGAAAATATTTGCATCAGCAAGTTTCATACTTGACAAGCTATTAGGTTTGCGGAAACACTTTTCGTGGAATTGCCTCCTGATTCTAAATCGTATTTTTAGTGTGTTTGATAGCCAACCTCAAACTTGGTACAAGCAAAATAGACATCTTCACCCTGAGTATTTTTCGTCTTGCACCGGTAAAAGCCAGAAAGTTTATCGCGTAGGTGACCGGAAAAGGAGTATTGAACAGTAGCGGCACCTGAAAAGCGGTAAATCCAAATGCAAAAGATACGCACGCATCAATAACCACATTATACTGGGGTGTGGTGGCAGCTGTAGAAGATCAACAATCTCGTCTGAAAATCATTAGTGGACCACTATTATTTTTTAGATTAACATATATGTTACAACCATTTCCATAAGAACTCCATTCGTTTAACTTCGGTACAAAAAAAATTAAGGTTTTCCTATGTGATCCATGTATTTTTTACGGCCCTCTTTGCGGTCGTCGTTGGTGCATGCTTTCTCGTTTTATTTGCGTTCATCCTGGAGCATAGCGGCAATGAAATCGTCACCGCCGTACTCGAGGACTCTAACGCTGCAACCAGACATTCTGCTCGTGCGTCTTCTACTGGTGGACAGAGGAAGATATTGTGTATAACATCATCAACCTCACCGCTTTCACACATGACACATTTCAAATACGGAGCTTTCTCTATGCAGGTATCTCTGGTGCCCCGTCAATACTGTGTCAGGTGATGCTTCCGTGCTTTTAGGTCAACCACTTATCTAATTCACGGCGATCCACGTTCCCCGGACGTCAATAGCGGTCGATTTCTCTTGCTAATCTAGATGCTATACTAAGGTACTGCAGCTTCTGCCAGTACCTAATCACTGGCCAAAGTTAACCAACCGACATAGTCATTCGTAGAAAAAGTTAGAATGGCTACCGGATGAAGGGCGACAATTTTAACCATCGTCGAAACACGCACTCCGTCGAAGGGACTCGGTAAATCCGACAAACCAGAACAATGCTGAACCCGGAGAGTTCCCCTGTTGGATACCAGATTGCGGCTGTATAGTTGCTTATAAACTCCATGCCACTTTTCCTACTTCTTTAAATATTATGTAATTCTTATTTAAATATAGGCACGGCAATAATCCAATTTAACTAGGACTCCTGAGGGACCTTCTGCTACTAAAAACGTGCCTACACGCTATGGCTCTAGTTAGAGGCACCGCATTTCAATTAGGCTGTTGGAATGCTCAGGTCTTTCAGTAAGCGCTCTGAAGTTCTGAATAGGGGATTGCGTGACCAAGCATTCATCCGCCTTGTAGGTGCCACGGTCGCAGACCGTCCAAGTCCACTCCGCTTGCTAACTAGAAAATCGAACAGCCTTGAGATGTAGCATTGCTTAGACTTTAACGATGCTCAGAATCTCAGGTTGTTGAAGAACTCGCAGAAGAATAGTCCTGGCAGCAGGGAGCTGGCGAATGTTTGCTTTGCAACTCGGACTCCTTATGAAGATCATGCAGCCATTGTGTCTGAAGACATCAATGCTCTAGCAACTGAGCTGCTTATTACCATTAGTATTATTATAGTCATCATTATCATCATCCTCTAGCGGCGTCTTGATTAACGAAAACTACCTTTTGGTACGGGTTTGTCCGTGACGAATTCGATGCGCTGATCATCCTTGTTTTCTTTGATCTCCTTTACAGCGATTGTTTCTGTGCCGCTTCGTACCTCTGCCTTGGTCACGACTAGATCGACGCTGTAGACAACAATGGACGTAGTCGGCTTCATGGACCTACGAACGAAAACATCACATAACAGC